>JBCEWB010120079.1:0-11533 GCA_039654565.1 Peronia peronii | reverse complement strand
ATACATACATACATACATACATACATACATACATACATACATACATACATACATACATACATATATACATACATGCATACATATATACATACATACATACATACATACATAATCGATTGATTGATTGGTTGACTAATTGATTGATTGATTGACTAACTGATTGATTGATTGACCGATTGATTGGTTAATTGACTGATTGATTGATTGATTGATTGATTGATTGATTGATTGATTGATTGACAAATAGATTAATAGGTAGAAGGAAGGAAAGGCTACCAGTTAGAAAGAAACAAGAAATGCTAAAAAAGGAATGAGAGAGCAAAAGAGAGAATGAAAGAAGGAAGGAAAGAAAGAAGAACGAAAGAAAGAAACAAAAAACAAAGAAAGAAAGATAGATAGAAAGAAAGAAAAGAAAGAAATCAGTTTCCATTGCCTTTGTGGAGTCTGGGTAGATATGGGAGGAAAGCAGAAATCTGTGAAGGGGAAATGGAGGCTAACTAGAGGTGAAGTTGTGGTCACAGAGGGTCTTTTGGCAATCGAATTCCGGCACTGCGAATGTAGGTCACCTGTCAATCAGATCTACGGTTTCAATAATGGCATTTTCCTTCTTTCCCACTCCCTCTTCTTTTTCTTCTTCTCTTTCTCTCTTCTGTCTGTCTGTCCCTCTTTCAATTTTCTAATTTTCTTTTTGTTCCTCCTTACTTTTGTTCCTCCGCTTCCATCACCTCCCCAACCTCTTTTTCTCACGTTCTTTTACTCCTCCAGTCTGTCTTTTCATAAATCCCCCCCCCCTCCCGTTTTACCTTCTTCCTTCTTACTTTTGCTTCCTCTCCCCGCTCCTCTCTCTTTATATCTGTCTTTTCATAAATTTTCCCTTTTCTCAGTTCTTCCCTACTTTTGCTCCCTCTCCTCTACCAACGCTTCTCTCTCTTTCTATCATTTTTTTTCCTTCTCTACCTCGTCTCTATTTTGATCTATAAATTGGTTCTTTGATTTTGTTTTCCTTCTTTTGCTCCGCCACTCATTCTCCCTCTCCCACTCTTCCCCTCTTTCTCTCTTTATCTTTTTCTTCCGTTTCCTCCCCCTCCCCTCCCCTCTTTTTCCTTTTGCCCTCTCTCTCTTTTTTTCGCTTCCACTCTTCCCTATCCTTTTCTCTCTCTCTATCACAATGTCTTTCATTATCTCATGTCTCTCTGTGGCTCTTCTCTCTCTCTCTCTCTTCTCTCTCTCTCTTTTCTCTCTCTCTCTTTCTTTCTCCTGTTTTTTCCGCTGTGATATACATTGCATGTCATTGTCATACTAACTGAGTCAAGCTGAAGAAAATTAAATCGGATATTCTGTATCTGGGCGGTAGTGGTATTGACTGGGGTAAGACTTGTTCTGTCTATACCACACGTCTTTCTTTCTTTCTTTCTTTCTATTCTTTCTTCCTTTCTTTCTTTTTTCTTTCGTTCTTTTTTGGTTTCTTTCTTTCATTTTTCTTTCTTTTTTCTTTCTTTTTTTCTCGCTCTGTTCGTTCTTCCATTTTTCGTTTTTCGTTCGTTCTTTGATTTTTTAATTTTTTTTTATTTCTCATTCTTCCTTCTCTTTCTGCCTGTCTTTCAGTTCTCTTTCTAGCTTTCTATCTTTCTGTCTTTCTTTCTTTCTCTAGAATATAAGAAATAACCTTCCTACAGACCCATCAACTTTCTCTGTCGTTTGTTCTCATTGGCTGCTTTGGTTTGTTGCCACATAATGTTATCTCTCAATGAATGCGGAGGAATTCAATCCGTGCTTATTACGCCGATCTTTTTCTCTATACTTTGCTTATAGTATTTTGTTCTGAAGATTGCATCGATTTCATTTGTGAGTCATCGCCAACAGACTACTAGGTTCCTCTGATAATTATGTGCAAAAACACTGCACTGTGATCAGTGGACCTGTCCAGAATATTCCAGAGTTTAACATTGCAAGCTGTCACATGATAGAGGATTCAAATGAACTGCACTGGAATGATTCTTACACTCTAGTCTGTTATTGTACAGTTGTTTTGTGTACCAGCAATGTCTGAAGAGCAAATACAAAGACGGAGTACTTTCCTGTATTTCATTTGTAAATCTGTGACATTTTAAGAAAGGATAAAAGATAAGCTAAACTTAATATGTCCTCAAAAGGAAATTTCTTTCACCATTGATGTTACGCAACGTATACAACTATGTAACATAGGCATACACATATGCACGGGAGTCATCGTGGCTATGTGGTTTGGCGTCTTCTGCATGGTGAGGTGTGGCCGGGATCGACTCGCAGGAACTCCCATTGGGGGATGGATGGACTCCAAGATCGAAAACCTGCATTTTTTTCAGTTCTCAAGGGTTCCTTGGCTTCCTTTGGGTAGGGAAGCCCGATGTCTAGCCTTATAAGGGCGAATATTTCGGAGGTTCCGTGTATACGTTACGCACGTTAATGAGACCCTTTGGCAGTCCAAAATCGATGAAATGGTAGACGGAGTGCCGTTGTCCGGCCTGACAAAATTTCCAAATTCCAAAAGAATTCTCAGCAAAAACAGGCATCCCCTTAAAAGCCTATTTCCATAGGATTGAACGGCTTATTTAAAAACACGACTCACCCATGCACATAGACTTAAATGTCGTGAGTAATCTAGCATCAGAACAAACAGACTCAAAAGCAAACCAATACAAAAACAAAACAGAGAACTGCTGCAGCTTGATAAGCGTATCTCGGGTGACAAGAATGAATGTCTGTAACTTGACTTTCTTCATCGCAGTCACAAAGACCTGTAATTTTGCGCTGTTGTTTACCATCTGATCTTAGCTAAAATGCAACCTCTCGCCAGAAGTAGATTTAGAGCTCGTCATTATTGTTCCTTTTTTTTTTTTTTTTGAGTTTCTTGCGGGCAATGTGTGCGGCCAATATCCAGTTATTATTATTATTATTATATTGGAGGCAACACTAAACCAGTAATTTTTGTAATTTGCACAATAGAGTCAGCAGCAGGGCAAACCAAATTAACGCTTGGATTGCCTTCATTAACAGATTCTCCCCCTATGAGCCGCTCACAGCCCCGTACATCTTCAATATAAACCAGTATAAAATAAACCAAAATAATCCAGCCCAAGCATTTGCAAATAATTGCCTCTACCAATCTCGTGACAGAAAATTCGACAAGGTCCTAATAGTCATAGATATATGATGGAAAATGAAATACTCTTCAAATTTTAGTCGCAGGGAATTTATGTCTCTAGATATAATATAATACCACGGACTGAATCATTTAAAGCCAGTTTATATTGAGGCATTTCAGATTCACAAAATCAGGCTGATGCGATCTGTGTTCTGTCAAAGAGGCAGAATGTCAGATTTGTGAGTCTAGATGTAACATCTCATAGCCCATGATGATACAGACAGTTTGGTGGGGTTTTAAAGCCGAAAAGTTTCGATAATCCTCGGAGACTTAGTTATTTTTCTACAAAATATACTGAAAAAAAGAAATTGACGTTACATACCCAATATAGGATGTCTCACTGAGATTGTATAGCATAGAAATGTCAAAAAATCCTATTAATACTCAAGAAGATAGTTTATTGTTTTCACAGGTCAAGCTGGCAGAAAATGACTTCACCTACTATTAGGATATATCACTGAAGTTGTGTAGAACAGAAAAGTTGAAAGGTTCCAGTAATGTTCGATGGCTAACTTCAGTTTCCTCTGGACAATAGACGGCAAGAAACTGACACCATACGCTATGATAAGTACAAGTCACTGAAAACATAAAGTACAGGTTCAGTGATCGACGCAGTGCAATTACAGACAAACCATTGCCATTGCCCGATATGATCATTAAGACCGCTGGGAAAAGAAAACAGTAAAATTGCCGAAAACACCAAAGGAGGCTGAAAAGTCCTGCTCTACATGACATATTGCATGTGATGTAAATGAATATGGTTGACAATCCTAGTCGATAAAATCCAAGCTAGAACTAGCATTTCGTTCATCTGTGTACCCTCATGTGGTATCTCAAGCTAAACATCTGATGCAAACAGACGGCCGCATAGTCTGTGGGGGCACTCAATGAAACGCTATGCAATCAGTGGTCGCCTGCACCGCTGCACGCTTTCCCACTTGGCTGTTTTGTCTTTCATTTTCATGAGCTTCTGTTCCCTTGCGAATAGCGTTTTCCTATTCAGAAGTATATGTGGCCATAGTCTCCCATTAATCTTCATGTAAGTGACATTTCTGGAGGGAATTTTTTTCAGGCTGTCTTTGTATTGGTCTAAAAAAGTTGAAAGACCAGTGGATGATACTTTCCCCAACGGTGACCATCCAATCTCTCAGAGCAAGACTTGGGTCAGTGTTGGTCAGTTTATCACAGTCCGTGATCGATGACCAGTGGGAGTCAGGGGAGGGGAAAGTGTGGAGGAGACTAGAGATTGTCTTAATGTCTTGAGGAAATGACCCCCGGTCGTTGAGTTATTCTGTCGGTTGCTGAGAAATTGCTCACTCACCGCCCACAGCTATAGCGCTCTTCTAGGACGTGATCGGAATTTCTCACAGTTCCCACCTGAGACCAACAAACACACACCAAAAATTCCATAGGAAGATGCTGTATTTGATTATATTATAAATTTTATCGAATGTTTATTGCATTATTCATCCACAGTTCGTGGCAAAACTAGACATTCCAATTAAATGAGGAACGGAAAGTCATTATGGTACTTTGCCATTTTTTTTGCTCCCTCTCCCGCTCTATCTTTTTTTCTTTAAAGTTATTATACCTAAAGTTATATAGCTTTATGCTATCAATTCCTTTATTGTCTTACTAAAAGATAAAGATGTGTCCAAAGTCTTGTTTGGCTGATACCAAAACACAGGAGATGTGAAAAAAAATAAAAAAAAACCAACTCCAGTCTCTTTCAATATTTGAATGGGATCACTCAGTACCGTTTCCATTTCCACCCCTCAAGTAATCTCAATAATTCTCCCTCTTGTTTGTTTTTAAACTGTATTTATGCTCTCCAGGAAAGCGAGGGCAAGTTCTCGGATTAAAAGCTTATCCGAATACATGTACCATAGTCATAATGAAGAGTCGCTGTGGCCAATGGGTTAGGCGTCTGATCCTCGGCGAAAAACTGATGTCGCGGGTTCGAAATTTGAACCCAACCTCTGGATGGGAAAGATTAGATGATTAGTACCAGCATTTTTTTTTCACTGATCCAACAGTCCATTGGCTTCTTGGACAGAGAAGTCTGAGATTTAGGCTTTTTGGATGAGAGCGAATATATTTCGGAAGTACTGTGCGCACTTTACGCACGTCAAGGAACCTTTGGCAGTTAAAAATTGGACGAAGAATGGACGGAGATGCCGCTGTACGCGCAAAATTTCCAAATTTCAGGTTTCTACCCCGCACAAATTATCATCACCCTTAGCATTTAAAGGTTATAGATATAATAACAATAATGATGATAATAATAATAATAATAATAATAATAATAACAATAATAATAAAAAATAATACAAAGTCGTAATATTAGTTTGTAAGAATATGGAGTGTTGCGGGATGACCTGACAGGGATGTATGTATGAGAGTCGGGAAAGAGGGTAGGGAAGGTGAGTGGAGGGAGGGGAGAGGGGGGAGGTGAGAGGCGAGGAAAGATTGAAATGACCACTTCTCAAAAGTGCCTCAAAAAAAAAAAAAAAAGAAAGGAAGAAAAAGAAAAATCCACGAAGATCAGAAAGATCGGGTCGATCTGGTACAAGTATACGGTCATTGAATTTGACGCAGTTTGAGTATGTGCCGCGGAAGGCAGAGAAGAAAAAGCCGAGGGAGATGAGTTAGTTTGGGTCGGAGGCAGAGAGAGGAAGAGAAAAGTGAGGGAGGGAGGGAGGAGGATATTAGGTGAAGCCATGTTGACACCGACCGTTTCCTGTGGAATTACGGCTGGAGACCAAAGGTTCTTGCAAGGCAGGGAGAGGGAGAAGGGCTGATCTCATTGGTATCAGGTGAAGAGGTGCCAGAGTTGACTGAGGGCAAACAAGAGTTTACGACGTTTATTCTGGTCTTAGGTCAATAAATCGCTGATCTCTCTCCCCCCCCCCCTCCTCCCGCCCCCTTCCCCCATATTTACAATACCCGGAATCGATGGCTTTTATTCTGATGTGTATACTGTTCATCTTATACGTCCAATGTAGACACATTGGGAAATCATTGTAACCAGCCCTATTACTTGCCTTAGCCTGCCACGAGAGGTGTTGAGCAAACAGTGTGGAGAAGAAAAAAAAATCACTTTACTTCATGTCATTCGAAAGGCTGATCACCCAAACATTTGATAAAATTATGACAATAAGAAGAAAACATTTTCTTTATACCATATATTTTTTTTTTAAAAATCATGATGTATGTTTCAAGCAAAGGGTACAAAAGTTAATTTTTTTGCTCATTACTTTCCTTGTTCAACACCCCCTTGTGTCTATAGGGCTGGTCACAACGATCTCCCATTGTGTCTAATTTGGACGTATATTCCTACATAAACTGTATACACATCAGAATAAAAGCAATCGATTCAGGGTAGCCTTGTCAATGTGGGAAAGGAAGGGGGGGGGGGGGGGGAGGGGGAGGAGGCCAGTGGTTTCTTGACCTAAGACCAAAACAGTCTGTCTTCAAACCCTAACATCTGTAGTTGTTTTGTAGCATTTACTTGTAATGCATCCATGAAAAGTACTCCTGCATGAAACGGCCACATTATTCAATAATTGATATCGCAGATGAACTCGTTACAAATTGCTTTCTACCGCTAGATATGAAGACTAAGATCTAGCAATGGGCACAAGTCATTCTTTTCACACGTAGTTCTTGGCTGCGATTGTCTTCATTTGTCCAATTTATCCTAATTTCACTTATACAAGTTGTCCCAATTGTCTTTACTGGTCAATTTTTGTTACAAGTGTCTTCTTTTTGTATACAAGTTGGCCCGATTGTCTTGATGTAAGAGTTACCTCGTTATCTGCATTTGTACAAGTTACACTGATATACCAGTTATACCAGTTACTCAGATTGTCTTGCTAGTGCAAGTTACCCGAATTGTCGTTCCCATTACAGGTAATCCCAATTGTTTTCACTTGTACAAGTTAACCTGATTGTCCTGCCTTGCATAACTTGGCGCAATTGCCTTCACTTGTACCAGTTGCCATAGTTCGATTGTCATCACTTGTACATGTCATGCACGTACTTTTATTATCTCCACCAGTTCAATTTATATG
This sequence comes from Peronia peronii, assembly GCA_039654565.1. Classification (NCBI taxonomy): domain Eukaryota; kingdom Metazoa; phylum Mollusca; class Gastropoda; order Systellommatophora; family Onchidiidae; genus Peronia; species Peronia peronii. The sequence continues at coordinate 4,276 of JBCEWB010120079.1, read as the reverse complement.
ATTGCCATCACTTGTACAATTCGTTATCCCATTTGCCATCACATGTACAAGTTACCCCAATTGTCTGTACAAGACTTTCAGATTTTTTTTTCTTCTTGTCTTCCTCAGTACAAATAGTTAAATTTCCCTCTTGTCTTTTTTGTAAATTCACCTTAACTGCCTCCACATGTTGGAGTCTGGCTCTATACCAAGTGAATATTTTCCTCCTCGACGGTGTACTACTTTTGTCGCAAATGTTTTTTCTAATGCCTTGTAAATAAACCCGCCCATTCCCAGACAGAGGGAAAATAATGAGTGCCCCGCAATTTTGTACCATTTGCTAGTCCACCCACAAGACTGGCCATGTTAACTCTTGAGGAGAAGGATATTTTTTTTTTTTTTCACTAGCGCGTTCTCATTAATCTACAGTTGTGATGAATGCTGACACAGTCACAGTACTGTGATGTCTTTTGTATTGAGTAGACGTTGACAATTAATTGCGTTCATAGATCGTAATTATAACCTCAAATAGATTATTGAAAAAGGTCTGAACTTCGGAACTGTAGCAAGCTGTTCTCTGCCCTATAGCAAGTATTATTATTATTACTCTTATTGTTATTATTATTCATTATGTAAGTAGCCTTCTCGTCCTAAGAAGAGGATTACCTAGATTTTAAACGAGTGTCCAAATTTGGTTACAAGAAATTTTTGGGCAAAAATGGTGGATTTTTCTCTTTAATTTCTTTTTTAATTTACAGCGGCGTCAAAAAATTTGCCAAAGAATCGTCCGATTATTAACAATCAAGACTTTTTTTAACATGTATAGCATGAGAAAAAGATGGCGTAATTAGTAAGCTGTGTATCCTACAATCTGATGTGGAGAAAGAACAAATATCATTTATTTCAGTTGATATATTAAAGTCATGTCATTTACAGAGTTAAAATAATTCTGGATATCCATTTGGATATAACGACATTGTAAGTTACAAGGCCAGGTTTCCTACTCTGGGTCTTTATGGCTTAGCGGTAAGTGAAATGAAATGTCACTTGAGACAGGGTAAGGCGAGAGACAGCGCGCAGGCCAAGATAACATGCTAGGCTTAACATTACAGCCCTGCCCATTGTGATCTTGTAGGATACGGTCTGGCAAGTGCTTAGCGCTGTATGTGTACACAGCTTCATCTTCTTAACATGATCTCCAAAGTTAAGGTCGAACACTATGTGTTAAGTAGATCTGCTTTTCTGTCCTAACGCTAGGTGTGACCCAAGACGGGTGTGACTACACATGAAATGTGCTGCTACGTTTCTATCCGGTTTTATTTATACATTTATTTTGTATTATAGACAGGAAGTAGTTCTTTCATTCATCTGGATTTTGTCGTGCATAGATCTACTAACTCTGCATTGTATGATAAGAATCGTTTGTTGGCACTGAGTTGTGAAATTTGAACGAAAAGATCAAATTTTGTGATGGTGCACATTCTGTCACTAGCTCTATAACTTACTATTATGCTGTTTCTTCCTAGTTCAGGTTTAAGGCAAGTTACTGTTCTAACCTTCATGTCATTGTCCTGTTAATGACACTTTTTCATAAATTAGTCTTTGATTAAAATCTTCTGTTTACAGTTCGGTCCCAGGTTTGAATGAAGCAGCCCATGTTTCTTGATACTGTTCAGTTCAGTCTCTACTTAGCGCTACCAGAGGTTCTCAGACTTTGCTGCCTTTCTTCCCTTTATTGCCACTGGCATGGAAATTATCAGTTTGGCAGATGTTATTACTCTCACACTCACTATGACTGTTTAGTTGAGGACATTGTTCACAAAGATTATTTGTGTCAGAATCATCTGTTCAAAGAGAGACCCTGCTTGTGTGTGAAACAGCCCATGTTCTCAGCATGATTAATGCCTATTGCTGTCCTCCATCAATATTATGCTGTTTCTTTTCTTGGCGTAGCCAATGTCACTTTACCATGTAAATTCGGTGTTGCACCGAAGTCATTGACAGCATCCTTCTTTTCGTTTGAAGTTAATCATTATGGTCCTTTTCTGTTTGACTGCCAAACTGTTAGTTTTGCCCACATTACTTTTTGCCCAGATTACTTGTGTGTGTTGTTCAGTTGTTTATATCGAAACCTAACTCTCTAATGTGATGTTGTTTGGCTTTCCGTTGACAGCATAGGCAGTTTTCTTTCCGTCAGCACAGTTGGGCTATGGAATAAATAAATAAAGAGAAAAGAGAAAAAAATAAATGTCGTTGCAATGAAAGAGTGAAAGACCACCAGGCAGATTTATTTATTTATTCGCAGCGAGCCCTTCAATGCTTATGTAAATGTTCTCCAGTTCTGTAGTGTGCTTATCAGAATATTTCTTTAGGGGAAAATATTGATGTGGGTTACATGTAACTGAAAAAGAACTTAATATAATAACATGATGTGTCTGTCTGTGTTGACTCTGTCAAAACCGTCTATTCTGTGATCGTCAGCTAGACGTATTTATTTCACAAAGGAGTAGGAATGCAAGTAGGCCTAAAGTGATCGTTTCATAAGCAGGTTGTACTGGACTGTTACTGTATACAGTGTAAGTTTCTAAACCTTTGGGATGTACGTTAGTAACGTTATTAAAAAGAAACATATCTGTACAAACTGCATCTAAGACAGGAGTTGGACTACTACGATTATTGGAAAATACGACTGTACAGTTTGCATCCTGCAATGGAAGATACAGGCATGGAGAGAGAGAAAGGCAGAGAAAATGTAAGTATCAATCAGATCGAAATCTTGTTGGCACTGTTCTCACTTTTCTTTCGTTTTTCTTTTGTTATATCTCCAAAGATATAATTGTCGGATATGTCTCCAGTGTATAATCTATTGGTACTATGGTAAGCTCATGATTGTCTGAGTCTGAGTGTGTGGTGTAACTCTGAATGTCTATTCTATGTCTCTGAAAGGTGTTGTGTATCCCTTGCTGTCTGTTGTGTATCTCGGTATGTCTATGACGTGTATCTGAATGTCCGTTGAGTACATTTAAATATCTGTTCTGTATAAACAAACAATCTAGAAACTGCATCTGAACGTTTCTAGTAGTATACTTTCATGTGTGTCCTACTTGTCTCCGAATATCTACGGTCTATAAATGTTTGTTGTGTAACTCTTACTATACGTCTCAATGTCACTGATGTGAATTTCTGCAGTTCTGAAGCTACGATGCATAACTGAATGTCTCTAGTGCGGGACGGAATTCTATCTATATGACTGAGATGTTTCATATCCATATATATCAGTGTTGTCTAATGGTATTTAAGTATCTCCCTTTCCCCGATGCCCATGCAAAGACATTTATATATTCCCAGTTCCCTTTTTCTGGACTGTCTCTGTTTACTCTCTGGGCTTATTCGACTGTCTGAAAGATTGTATATAATCTTTAGCGAGGTCGTGCATATTGCTAGCCAGACTTTCACGACTGTTCTTCATTGGACTTCAAACGTTGCGAACGGTTTTATTTTCTGCCATTCTCCTCTTACAATTTACATTTTTTTCCACATTTTACTCTCGCTCTGTGCCATTTTTTAAAAAATCTACAATATCAGCAATAAATAAAAAATGCCACCAACAGTCGACATAAGCCACAGTCTAGATCGGACTTTGTCCATGATCACCCAGAAAGTCCAGCTGTGGCTATAAGTTTGATCATGAGAGCATTTCGAAAGGAAATTCATCTTTTTTGTACGTTTATGTTTATTTATTTATTTATTTGTTTTTGTATTTTTACATTCTTTATTATTGCTATATTATTATTGTTGTTGTTGATGTTGTTGTTGTTATTGTTGTTACTATTTTTCTTAAATGTTTATCGAAACACGTTAATCGAGAACAGGAATTTTTTAAAACACACTACTTTCAATGTTTTTTTCTGAAATTGAAGGCCGTGAAATGTTTTGTGTTCTCGCTATTAATACACGTATATCAACAACTGAAAATGAACAGACGGGGGAGTGTCTGAGCACAGAATCAACAACGTTGTGTCCTCATGCAGCCAAATTTACATCCGTGGGGATAAATGAAGCCCTGGCAGGAACACCTAAAACGTTGTCTAAAATTATTAAATCTTAATGAAGCATTCACTGACTCAGCGGGGCTATTAACTACTTGAATGTCTTAATGGGTTTCCTCCGTCTCATTCCCTTCACACCATCCTCAGATAGACAGACAAACTGACAGATAGACAGACTGACATATAGATAGATAGATAGATAGATAGATAGATAGATAGATAGATAGATAGATAGATAGATAGATAGA
>JBCEWB010120068.1:0-11533 GCA_039654565.1 Peronia peronii | reverse complement strand
GTCTGTCTGTCTATCTATCTATCTATCTATCTATCTATCTATCTATCTATCTATCTATCTATCTATCTATCTATCTGCTTGTTAATTTCAACATCCCGCGATACTATCATGGTAGAAAGAAGCTTCAACTAGCCGTGCAAACAATAATCATAATGTTCTATAAAATGCGGTCACACGTGGCTTGTTACTCTTGTAGCAAGTTCTCCGTGTGTTCCCATTATGTTTTCAAGGTTGATATGCGCCTGTTGTAACTGGGCTTAGCTTGGTGTGTAGCTCTCTGTACACGGCATAGAACTACAACATACTGGCACTGTACTAGTTTCAATAGTTTCATAACTCGGCTGAGCCTGATATGATGGATGTACATAATGGATGTATGCAGGTACATAATGGGCCAACATGGTCGCGAAAGACAATGTGTGACATTTAAGTTCATAACAGATTTCCGCAGCTGTGCTGAACCTGATGTGTAGCTCCCTACACACGGGGTAGAACTGTCACGTAGGATAATGTGTGTGACATTTACTTTTATTTCATAAGTTAAGTGTCGTTTGCAACACAGTCTTTGACTAGATCGTCAGACTTCCGAAGGATGGGACAAGCAGAGGGTCAGTAATCAGCCATTGGATGTCTCCTTTAACTGTGTTTCTTCATCGTCATCGTCCCTGTAGGCCCACCGTGCTCTATACTGGATGAGATACCATACGGTAAGTGCGTCGAAGTTACTTATACACCCCCTCCGTTTCCTCCTGTCCCTTCAAATACATGTAACTGTAGCCTGCGTGGTTATTGTTAATTTGGACTTGCGTAAACATGCAGCACATTGTCATTTAAAAAGAGAGCCATTACAGCGTCGTTGTAACCTTAGAAAACTTCAGATACAGGTGCCAATCGTATTAGTTATTAGATGTTATCTTGCTCAAGAATTCGAAGAGGACTATTACATGTTCACAAAATAACATGTGATACAACTAAATCATGCACCCTATAACAGTGCAGTATGCCTTGGACTTTGAATTTCGTATTTTGGCCTACATTTTGACTGTTTCTGAATAACTGCGTATTGCAGTGTTCTATCAGTTCTGGGCATTTACAGTTCATGTCTACCACACATTTAGGCAGTGGTGAAGGCATGCGGTGAAGGCATGCGGTGTACTTCATTCACTTAAAGTATTTATAAAGACATTGCTTATCAGAACAGTAGCGAGTTAAATAGCAAAAACAATACTATAGATATCTAACCTTCTTGAGCGACACGAATTTTTTTTTTTCCCGAAATCTTGTTATGGGAGGTCATTTCTCCACCAATACGGCAAACCTTTTGTTCCAGTCTATGGGAGTCGAGTCAGGACATAGTGATGAAGTTATCTGGACAATTTTGAATAAATAAATAAATAAATAAACACACATACACACACGCACAAATGTACACAGAGGTGACGACTGCCAAACATACTGTTTCTTCATTGACCCAAAACTCAGCATGCTTTTTTGATGCTCTTTGGACTAAAGCAGTACTCTTAAGTGCCGCGCAATTCCGAAAAGTTTTATAAAAAGTATTGTTTTGTTAATATCAGTACGGCAATGTATGCTATTGCATGTATACGGGTGGTATTTAGCTTTATCAGCGTGAAAACTATCCCTGTGATACGTGCACTTGTTCCATACTACTAACTTTGTCATAGTTTTTGCCACGTTTAGTGGTTAGACACAATTAAGTAGCTCAGATGATGCAACCTGTAATTGACTCAACGGGTGTTCGTAAGTTTCACCTAAAGTATGATAATTCATATGTTGCAAACAGTGCAAATGTTTATTTGATTAACCCTACATGAGTTAAGATGCTAATCTGCAAATCGTAGGTCCTTCTAACTTGCACAAACAAATCGTGTTATATTATAGTTGGAATGAATTTTGTAATCATAATAGTGCAGCATTCAGTAGCACATTCTAGCCTGCCGAAACATGCAATTGTAGTTTTTCTGAACTGCACAAAGTTTTGCCATACTGCCTTGACTCCAGCGGTATTTGTTGACATTTGAAGGATTACGTCACAGAAATAACCATGCTGTCCAGTTGTAAACTTGCCACGTTCTTCGTCCCACAGGCGCCATGACTACTCAGCTGGATCCACGACTCTTTGAACAGCTGGAAACCTCTATCAGGGATGATAACTGTGTTGCCCTTGCTGCCGCTATCACGGACACCGAGGAGGTCACGAGGGGAAAAGTTAAAATTGTCAGGTCTGCTGTAAACTCTAGTTGTTTCCAGCACACTAGTCTTGTTGCTGGACGTCTGGGACAACCAACACCTGTCTTGGCACATGATGAAACAGCCAAGAATGCACACGATGTCTTTGATCATAACAGCACTGATACTCTCACAAGCTCGTATCGATTTGACTATGGACAGGTGATAAGTAAGGGAACTTCCGGTGAAGATCATCTCAGAGAAATATCAGGGCGAGATGAAGATAGAGAAACAGAAGCAATAATGGCCACTGAAGGCGGTCCCGAACCACCCGATAGGCCTAGTTGGCGTGGTATTGAAGAGAGAAATGGTGGCATCGAAAAAATAGCTACAAGCACTAACATGGCATGGCTACAAGCCAACAGTAAATTCTGGAAAGATTTAAAGCGAAAGACAGTTCAGATTTTCGAGTCCAAGCTCGGGCTGGGTTTATGGATGCAGTGTATAGACCAAGGCAGCTTTCACTGTGTTAAGTTTCTCCTGAAACATGGTGTTGATATTGATTCGGTAGATGTAGGTTCCAGAAAAACGGCATTGATGTGCGCTGCTCAAAATGGAAATCACAAAATGTTGGAACTGTTGTTATCATTTGGTGCTAAGGTGGACATCAAATTAAAACATCCAGCAACCCCACCCCTCGTTTATGCAGCGACCATGGGACATGCCCAGTGCGTTAGGAGTTTGTTGGTTGCAGGAGCAAAGGTCAACAAAACCCCGCCCTATTGCACTCCTCCCCTTGTTGCTGCCGCTGAAAATGGGAGTCTGGAGTGCCTGACGTTGCTATTGGGGTTCAAAGCTGAGATTGATAGTTGCGACAGATCGGGCAAAACGGCGCTGATGTTTGCTAGCGAGCGTGGCCACTTGGACTGCGTCATGCACTTGTGTACTGCTGGTGCTAAGGTGAACAGGCAAGATGCACTGGGTAAAACTGCCCTAATGTACGCAGCTACTAGCAGCTCAGAATGCTTATGTCGTCTTCTGATGGCAGGAGCCGATAAATGGAAGAGGGACAAAGAAAGAGGCAAAACAGCTTTCATGTACGCTGCTGAGCACGGAAAATTACATTGCTTGCAAGTCCTCTCCTGTTGGTCGGATGGCGAACTTCACCATATTCATCACATCCCTCAAGAAGGCCCACTGATATCTGAAGTTTCTGGGAATGCCACTTGGCATTGCCTTGGAAATTGCGAAGACATCCATTCGGCTGATGCTTTTTCCCGCAAGACTCCACTAATGTATGCGGCCCAGGCGGGCCATGTGGAATGCGTTAAATTTCTGATACAAGCAGGAGCAGATATTGATGATCAGGATATCACGCAGAGCACAGCGTTGATCCACGCCACCTCTACCCTCTGTAATGTCATGCACTACGATTTACCCTCCCTCACTCCACAGACTGACCGACATAGCCGCTGTGTCCAGATCTTACTGGAGGCTGGTGCGAGTGCGACGATCAGCAACGACCACATGGATTCGGCTATTAGTCTTGCCTTTATTCCCGACAACATTTCCAACCTCAGAAAACGACTGTATGTTTTCCTTCCGTTCGCGAGGAGCCAGAGAAACTTACTAGTGTATGTTAAAAGAAAAGCCGCCCAGTATATGGGACACAGAGCTTCGGTTGGATCGATTTTTATTCAGGTCATGCTTCAGACAGAATCAACATTTATTTTTGAAGAGCCACAACCGTGGGCCTTAATTCCGAGTTGCTTTGATCTGAAAGTCAGCATTTTAAATGGATGGGGGTTATCGCCTTCCCTGTCAGCTCTTCTCCATAAACGACCTGATATCGCCCGCTATCTTGTGGTCAATTCTGTGTTCAAGAGACCGGATGGAGACGCTCAGGAAACACTTTCAGTGACACGACAGGCCTGTAGTTCGAATACACAAGTGAACCCAGAGAGTGAGTGCCTACTGAAGGCCATGTACTCTCAACCCTGGCCCTTGGTCACACTGGCCCTTGTCGTTGTCTCCACAATGATAAACGCTGCGCCCACGAGAGAGATGGCCATCGCTTCCAGCGGACTTCCCGCCAGAATCCAGCGGATGCTCGGGTTCAAAGAAGTGACTGTGCATCTGTGTCCGAGCCAGTGGTCGGATCTCCCTCTAGTCTTTAATCCCACGGAATACGAGACACTGCCCACAGCTCGGCCATTATTGTATAACTGGCCTGTTGGACGAGCCCTAGAAAAGTGTGGATGTGACATGTGCGGGGCAAAGGGAGTCAAATATGTCTCCTTAAACACCATTGTCTGATGATGTCATTAGCAATAACAACATCATCATCATCACCAACAAGAACAACAACAACAATAACAACAACCCCAAGAACAACAAGAACAACAGTAGACCGAAACACCGGAATGAATGACATGGCTAGTAACAAAATGAACCTTAAAAAAAAAAAAAAAAAAATCCTGTGAACAATTTTGTGTGTGTTCTGTTCACTCAATTATACTGAGGATCTTGTATGAAAGTGGTGTTCTTTTATCAGATAGAGCCAGAGCCTCAGTGAGGGAATATCCATATGCGTATCATTCAACACAGCGTTTTTGAGACAAAAATTAATTCACTAAATACAGTTAATACTTGTATTTCATAATCTCTAAGAAGTGCACGCACTCTGTTTATCAATCTATGAACAGACTCTCACTAATTGCCAGATAAGTAGGAATGAATTTTTGTGAATCTGATTACTGTTTGTTTTTCTCTTTCCGCCTTCAGAGTCAGAGCTAATACTTACAATGTACATCATTAGTAATGTTACATGTACATGTATATCACATTACACCAAGTAATCGTAGTTATAGTTATACCATACTGACAAATAAGTCCCTGTGTTGACTGCTTCTGCATACAATCTTTGTGAACTGGTCCACTTTTATGAGACAAACTTATGATGGTACACAAAACATGCATTCCCATCAGTTTAGCCTTTGTCACTTTTCACTTTTGTACTTTTATGACATAAGCTTATGAAAATACATAAAACAAGCATTTCCATCAATTAAGCCTTTTTTGCTTTTGTCTTGTATTGTTTGTTTTGGCACTTGACAGGAGTCTGGAAAGCAACCAGTAATACAGTGCATATTATACTTTAGACCAGGTATCTGTAATGAAAGTCATGAACCTTGATATACATATATCTACCACCTTGTAATTACCAAAATATATTTTTCAAACATGGTACCAATTCAGGGTAACGTTATTACTTGAAAGAATGGGTCGAAGGCATCTGAGCAAGAGAAAGACAAAGTAGAACCTGCCTGCATGACATCAGGGATTGGGTATACATGTATATATATTTATATACACACATGCATTGCAGAACTGCAGTATGAAAGCTACACAGAGGGACAAAAAGTAGAGAGCCACTTCAAATCATTTGCAGAAGAGAAAACACAGAAGGGAGAGTGTTTCTGATTTGTGATTATGTGGTGTCTGCTCAGTACACGAGATAACTGATGATCAGTTGCAGCAGTGGCAAAAATTACATTGGGTCAGATAGTGATAGGGATACTGTAACAGGCATGAGTATTTGATAGAGACCAGCATGGATCATGCACAGCTTTCATCGTTAAATTTGAAGTACTGGGCTTGAATATAAAAGCATGCATGTTCACAGTGCATATGGGCAAAAATGATAATGAGAATTGGATATTCTATATGGGTGAAAATGATATTAAATAACTTGAGTGAATTCGTTTATACTCATAGACAAAAAATGATATTTTGCATATTCTTCATGGGCAAAAAATATTTGAGACGCGACACGATGAAATCAGGCGCTCGTCAAACTGAGATGACAGGAGAAATCACGTGTTTTTCAACAGTGAATGAATTTTTAACGTTATTTTTTCTCTTCACAGAACTCTTTTATATCAATGTAAAAGTGTATTTCAGAGATAAATTTGCTGAAATGAATTGAGTAAAAGCCCAAAAATTGTAATTTAGTGGCATGGCCCAATAAGGATAAAGAAGGATTAAAAAAAGTGTTTCTCACTAAATTCAGCTGCAGCAACAGGTTATCCCCGTCATCTGTGATTGCCAGTATCTTGACTTCTACTTAAGGTAGAACAAAGATTGTTTCACACTCAGAAAGGGAAATGAATAAGCTTCATAGTGATACCAATAACTCCATATGCTCAAAATTTGACGAGAGCCCGATTTCATCATGTCGCGTCTCATTTCGTTTCCCGATTGAATTGATAAGCTATGTAAACTGTTTTAGGAACAAAAACTATATTAAGCATAAAATTTATGGGCAAAAATGATATGCGACATTGTGATTGAATTCTGGTATGGGCAAAAATGATACATGTATTTCATTAATTCTTAATTGGCAAACTGATATTTCATTTCATAAACCAAATGAAATGTTTTATGGGTATGAACAAAAATTTGGTTGATTTCTTTTACTGGAAAAATGATGTTTCCTATGTTCTTTAGGATGAAAATTATATTTTATAAACTAACAGAATTTTTGTGTGTGCAAAAATGATAATTCTTTACTGATTGAATTCACTTTGGGCAAAATTGCTCTGAAATCTTGGGAAACATTTCAAACAGGCTTAGATCATCAAAACAGTAGAAATCACATTATGTAGTCTCAGAAATCAAAGTGATATAGTGAGTTCGCATATTTTCTTTTGATGAGATAAATATTTCAAATTCTTTTTCTTAAGATGTCCAAATTACTCCATGCTACTAGAATCTATATGAATAAAAAAGTGCTAAAATGTTTACCTCTTGCACTGTCAGCAATATGATTATGATCTTTGTGTAGAAAAACCAATTGAGTTTTAAACGCTCTCTCTTTTTTCCCTTCTTGCCAGTCCTTTATTCCTCTTTCTTCTTCACTCTTTCACGATCTTTTCTTTCTGCTAAGCACTCGCAGTCACAAAACATTACACAAATTTGACACACTGAGTCCTCGAGAAATAACAAAGGCTCCTCTTTTAATGTTTGTTTCCAGTATGATTTATAATCATACACATGTTTAACAAATAGCTCAAACAAAATTATAATAGTTACACATTGTACAACAATTCAGCATGTGTAACACTGATATTCTGTGGGACAAATTACATCAACAATCATGGAAAAATACTGACAAAGTGCAACAGATGTTTTCCAGCCAAGGTACGTCTCTTTGCCAGACAAATGGCTGATAAATGAACATCACAAAAAATGTTTTAAAAAAAAACTGACTTTCCCATCCCTTCATTAGAAAGAGATGCCATGTAAATATATCAACACCTTAGCTCTGATGTACAGTAAGTTTGTATGGAAAATCATGAGAGATTTCCCCACAAATATCTTCTATGTATCAATGACAGTGAAACAGTTATAGAATTATGAAGTAATATTTGAACTTAGCATCTGAAGAATTCTATGAGCTGACCCCAGGAACGAACAAGAAGATAGTTGAATGTCTCAAGTTTACCCATGAAAAATAATCATGGATGTAAAGAGTTAAAAAAATTCATGGTAAAATGAAGATTTTTTTCTTACGATTATGATTTAGATTTTCCTGTGGTCAACATTTCACATATATGTAAAAAGATGACAAAAAGACCTTTCTTTTTCTGCAACAATATTTTTAGCCCGGCTAAGGGAAGTAACTAGGCTGGTGACCCCACTGTCCATAGTTATCTTGCTAAAATATCATCAGTTCCACAGTTCATACAGAACATGCTCATGATTCATCACTTCAAAACGAAAGTGAAAACAATACAAATTCTCAAAGATTTTTGCTTTCTTATAGTTCAGAGTCAACACTGGTTATTGAATCTAGTTTGTGTGTCTGGTAAGAAAAATTATTGTGTGTGTGATACATGATTTCTAAGCACAAAGGCCATATATAAGCAATTAATACAATTCAAAGGTTCTTATAGTGTGAGCACGATAATCAGTATTTTAGTTTTGCCTGCCAAGCCACATTACACCCTCTGTCTGACAACATGAAACAGCATTGATTGAATGCAGATTGTAATTGTAAAGAATGATAAAAATCAACATTTTTATCATAAAGCTGGTAATGGAAAAATTCTCAATAAATTTTTTTTAAACAATCACTTTTTCAATAGCAAATTTTCTAGTCTTTTCATCCTAAACTTTGCCTGTCTTCCATAAATCACAAAATCAAGAGATAATTCAATGTCTTCATGCCTTATGATCAATTTACAACAGCAGTAAGAACTGGTAGCTTTTCATACCGCAGCAATGCACCCTTGTTCCGGCAATTACTGTCACCTGACTTGACAAGATATGTCACACATAAACAGTTTATCCTCTGCATCTTATCCCTCACTGTCAGCATTTACATGACTGTATGGCCCAAAGTAGTATTTCTTTGTCACTTGTATGCTTGAGACACATTTCAGTTGGGATCAAAGTTTTCACGTTGAGATCTCTAAATGCATTTACGGTGCATGGAATGGACTTACTCTGAGTCTCTACATAGCCAAGCTGATTGCCATTTGGTAACTTATACTGAATTACAAATATCTGCACAAAAAAAGTCTTTTCGATTTAAAATTAAATGCAGGAAAATTATTCCATTTTTCTTTTTGCCCTTTTAATTCATTGATTGTGGTAGAAACCTTTAGCTATGCAATGATGATCCATACTGTATTAAGTTGTCACAATGCAGTGTGTTCCACAGTGCAAACAAAGAAGCCGAGTGCCTCTCATAATATGACAACTAACAGTGCTAAATTAACCAAATGTTTATGACCACCGCCTGATCACTCAAGAGTCAGAGCATTTCCATTCCTATCACGTTAGGCAGTTCTACTGGAACAGTTTCTGGTCAAAGCGACTGCCATAGACAAGCCTCCATGACATTGGGATCTTCCATTCCACAATTCCTTTAGCCACATCCTTATGGCTGAGGCTATCTTTCTGTAGAGACAGATATTAGAAACAAACATATCATTACTACTTTTGTGACTAAAAATAGTGCTGAAATTATTATTGTGTCTGAAAATATTTCACAACCATCAGGGTAGCCTATAGTTAAAACAACAACAAAAAACATGAGATGGCTTGGTCACATCATATGAAGTCCCCACCTGGTGAAAACAATCCCACAAAGAACAGTTAAAGTTGAAGAAAGGCTTGGTACATCTTTAAAGAGATGGACCAGCAAAGCCCCAGCAGGTAACAGATAATCGTAACAATCCAGCAGGCATTTAGGAAAGGTCATCAGTGAATACCCCAATGGCCATACGTCACACGACAGGAGGGAAGGGATTTAGGTTGGATCAGTTTAGAGAATGTTATGTAGTTAAACAACAGTCACATCTGAAAACTGCTTTTGGAAACAAGTCAAAGTCCTAGTTTGTGGTAACAGACACTTAAAACCACTCACAGTGATAAGGTACTACCTCCAACTTTTGGTTGACTGGATGTAAGCTCTACACACTACATGTATTTGCATGTCTCCTCTACAGAGTGTCAAAACATCAAACAAATACAATATGTACTTTTTAGGCATTAACTAGAAAAAAAGAATAAAAGGTCTAATGAAGAGATGTGATGACTTCAACCCTCACTTTTCCAAAAGTTGGCAAAATGGAGTTAGAGTCTTGTCATTTTTGCAATACAATATTAATTTTTTTTCTTTGGATGTCAGTAAGAATAACAAAAGTCTTGAGATATGACCAGAGGAGAAAAATGAAACAGCCGTCTGTACATTGTCCAAGACTGTTCTCAGTGATTCGGTAAGAGATTGACTTCTGTCTTCGACTGGTATAATATGCTAATGACACTATTCCACGACCATAACTTCACACTGATAAGAAAGTTTTAAAGTAAACAATATCTACATGACCCTTATAAAAATAGAAGAGCTGATGTCTGCTGCTATGCTTAGTCCATTGAAAAGTTTCTAGCACACTTTGTAAACATCTGATAATTTAATTACATTGTGAAACCTTAACAGCACAGAAAAATTACACATGATGTCTATGCATCACAGCTTTTGTAGGTTGTAACATAAGTAAGAATTTTAGTAGTTTCTAAGAAAATAAATGAAAAAGGCACAAATTTTATATTTCATGTTTACCTGGATGCATTTCATAATTTATACTGTGAAATATTGGTCACATCTAAATTTCAGTCATTGATATCTACGAAAAAAGAGCAAAGCAACATCACAATTAATGTTTAACAAATATCAAACCTCAAAAAATATGCAAGAATATTGCACTTAAACTGAACAAAATATGCAAGCTATTCGCTGACAAGGAGCATTTTTTTTCAAGTGCATTGTCCACAAGATATAATATACTTTGTAAGTATTTTGTTACAGACTTAATTTGTGCGTGAACTTGCAATCTCAGCAGTGAAAAGTAATAGAAATTGTGAAGGAGGGTTGCAGTGTGACAGATTTTAATACTGAATTCTTACTCAGAGGTCTAAATGTAACCAGGAAAGACTATCAGAAGCACTGTCATTAGAGACGGGTGGAATCCATATAAGTCCTGCAATAAATGGGCAAACAAAAAACTAGATGGTTTGGACATCTAAAGAAGATGGAGCCATGTCAACTAACACAGGGGATTTACTTCATGTGGGAATCTGGCTTGAAGATAAAGGGCGACCTGGGGAAACCTGGATTGTGGGTATCAAAGACACACTTCAGACATCATGACATTCACCTTCCCCACTTCAGACACTGAGCAGTTCCTGTTAGCCACAGACTGTCCTTCCTTCCTTCCTGTGACTGTGACACTCACTGTCAGTATAACAGAAGGGTTAAAGAGGGAAAAAAAATGAAGTTCTTACTCTGAGAGTGAGCAGGTTGAGCCACTGATTGATCTGATTGGCCATGGCTAGAGCATCTTCAGCATTATCTCCTTCTGAGACAAACATCATCATCACAAGAATGGGCAAGTCCTGGCTAAAGCAGAGACAGGAAAGTCAAAGGAGAAATCTTCATAATATTGTTCAAGATTTTGCTCATCATGTATATGTTCTTAGCATATATTTCAAGTTAAATGATGCTATTTTGTTATATAATTTTATGCTGTGTTTGCTGCTCTTTCTCGCTGCTGCTTAAATATTACATAAATATGATGATGAAGTACAGCATTGGTCAACATGGTCAGCATTGGGGCTATTTTAACCGAATCGCACCTAAGTCGCCCGCAGTCGCCCACGCGAAACCTACTGACCTTGTCACTAAGTCGCCCGCAGTTGCCCGCCACATGGGCGCGTGTACTCTAGCGTCCGTAGAAACGGAAGTTACGTAGTAGACATTTTGAAACGTGAACGA
>JBCEWB010120056.1:0-27343 GCA_039654565.1 Peronia peronii | reverse complement strand
CTTCTGGACTGGTTGGAGTGTGAGACTGGTTTAATTATCGATAAAAAAACAGTTAGTCAGAAGCGCTCCACTGGCTCTGGGAAACCCCCGCTCGATTCAAGTCGCTGACCAAGTTAACGGGGTCACAACCGGGTCAGGTTACCGACAGTGCGGAGGCATCCCGCCTGGGCTCGGCAAGTAGAATATCGCTTGTTAACAACCGTGACCAAAGCAATTTGTCCATTGCTATCTTGCACTATCCCATGTGGACAAATTCATGGACTTCATACACTAAACCATTTCATTGACAGACTGGGCAAAGCAGGCTTTTTACTTCCACAATAAAGTCAGAGAGCCAAAACTCTCTATATTTTAGTATCTTTTGCACCATTGTAATTCTCCTTGATTAAACACAGGGTATTAACTGTATACTCAGAAAGAGTAGTAAAGTTTGTGTGATTTGAGCAACTTAGCTATATATGCATTTCACTTTGATAGTTGCCCACATGAATTATATGAACAAATTCACCCACCAGATGTAACTGATAATTAATTATCTTTCATTCTTTCCAGTATACACAGCGGAAAAGTGGTGGAGTGGTTCATCATACAGAGGTCAAGATGGTGACCTATGGTACAGGATCATGGATCAATCCCTTCAAGGACAAAAGTGGAGCCTATGTCTTCATGCCTGATGGTCAGGCTCAGGTAATTGTTTAACTTAAATGTTTGGGATCTGGTAATTTTGAACCCAGATGTTCAGCACTGGGAATGCATTATGTCTGGATCTCATCATTGGACATCTTGAATCTGAGTGATAAAAGACATACATCATTAGTAATACCCTTGTTAAGCAGTGCATTGTTAATTAATATCATGATCATTATTATTTTAGAATGATGCCTTTAATGTTCAGACTGTCGAGTTTTATAATGACTGCGGTTGTCATGGATGTGATGGTCAGGACCATCAAATACTAAGTGAGGTATCAATAACACATTCAGTTTGTTCTATCAATTTCTGCCTTTATTTTGCATTAACAAAAGATGAGAGTGTCCTGTGAAATCTTTCTGCAAAAGAGTGAGAATCCATCATTTCTAAGGCCACATACACTTTAATCTTCACCAAGTGTTTGATCAATGTAGTATCTAGCAAATGATTGACTACAGCATGAAAGTTTCAATTTGAAGATAATCTGAGTTTATTAACTGAACATACAGTGTAGTTAAATTTATTTATAGTTATACTCATGCATGATTTACTGTGCTGTTATAATGTTTAAAGCTGTTTTATGGCCCTAAATACTCATCTCTGCATATTTGAAAAGCTTTTGAGGGTGAAAAGAAAAACTTTTTCTGAACCAGTAGATTTGATTGTATTATTTTATTTTTTTTTTTTTTTTAGTTCTTTTTTTTTTTCTGTTTGTTTTCAAATTATTATAATAAAAAAAGTAGTAAGTTTGGTGTGTTATTTCTTTTGTTGTTGTTGTTTTGTAAGTTAGTATAGTGAAAAGTAAGCTCTGAAACAAATAGGTGTGTTGCATTATTTCTTTTTTTTTTTTTAATTCTTGTGTACGTGCATGTTCATATTTGCGTGTAGTGGATGGTGAAACTTTGCCAGTTACGGAATTCTGTTCTTTGCTATCATTGCTTTTGATATTTCCTCTCCCTCCTCTTTCCCCACCCTTTGAACCAACCCATGCTGCCCTTGTAGGAGGTGGACATTTTCTACCCATCCATGGCAGTGATCACAGGGCCTGTCATGTCATTTCTGATCTCCCAGCTGCCAGGAACCATGCACTCAGCCTCACTGTATAACATCTCAGGTACATTACAGGAGAGGAACTGCTTTTTCTGGGACCACTTGCAGTAGACAATTGCACCATTAAAAACCTTGTGAAATGCAGGATCTACAAAATCAATAGTGTGAGGATGGTCAAATAATCAAGAGAGATTAGAGGCTTTTTCATTGTCTGAGAGATTTTGAATGTAGAGATTTCATTACTTCAATCCCTGTGCTATATTTCACTGCATATGCTATGACAATATGATATATCAAGTATGCTGGTGCAGTTATGCTCAGATAAGATACTTATAAGAGATTTCACTTTAGTGTATTTGCCAGATAATAGTCATAAATCAAGCAAACTATATTTATATCAAATTCAGTTGTAAAACTTGGGAATGGCCCATCAGGTAAAATGACAAAAATTTCACCTTATTCTAGGCCCCATGGGAGCTGGTGTACACATAGACAACCAAGTGGACTTATCAGACAAGATCTGGGCCAACAAAGAACTAGCCATGCGAATTGTGACGGATGTCATTTCACCTGATTCATCTCTTTGTGTTGACCTTAATGGATTTCAGGCATGTACAGGGATTATGCAAAGTCACGGAGACTGTGATATCTTCAGGGAATATGGAAATGTTATATTTGCAATTAACCCTGAGAATGTTGAAAAAAAAATTGTTCAGTTATGAAAATTTTAACAAGACATTCCACCCTATTTAGAAAATTATAGTTTAGGCCAAACAGTGACATATTTTATTATTTGCTTTGTTTGTTTTGTGGAAAGGAAATTAAATGCAAAGAAGAACTAGTGAGTCTTCGACCAGAACAGCATTTTGACACTTCTGGAGTTAAAAGATCTTGGATTTGACTCAGAGATCATTAAAAGTAATAGATTAAAACATATTTGTGGTTTTATTGTTAATAAACTTCAGGCTGTCTCATTTTGATTAGTTCCTTGATCAGACATTCACATTTTCAGCTTGTTTACATGTTAACTTTTGGAATAAACTCAAAAGGACATAAGAATAGTTTGTGAGTAATGTAACATCATGGAGCGAGATGTAGCTTTCATATCATATGATAGGCATCTCAAGATTGAATGGAGGAAGAGATAAATAACTATTATTATTATTATTATTTTACTGTACGTTATTTGTCATCGTCATCGGCACTATCATTTCATGGAAAGGTCTTGACTGTTGAGGCAAAGACTGACATGACTGTCACTCTAATGTGTCATTGTAGATCAATTACAAATAGGATGAAACATGGATTTAATTTCACGTGTGCCAAATTTTAAAACCTGCTTGGTCCTTTTATCACTAATATTATTAGTTGTTGTTTGTCCTGATGATGGTGGAGGGTATTGTGCCATGATTTTATCCCAGGATTACACGTAGTTGCCTCAGTGGATGTTTGTAAGGCATTAGATAAGTACGGAATTATATTCATTGACAGTTGTTTAATATTGTTTTCATTTGACTGTATGAGAGATTGCATATTAATTTTATTCACAGATGCACAAAAAGAAGTGGAGAGCAAAAATGCTAATTCAAGGCAATTTCCATCCAATGACCTCCATGGCATTTATAGAAGATGCTGATCTGTCTCGTATTTCACTGATCTCGGGGCAGTCACATGGGGTGGCTTCTCTCCAGGATGGTATGTTTTCTTCCTCATTATGTTGAGGATCACTGACATTGTATCCTGGCAAACACTTACAATCCAAATGCCATCTGTAGTTAAATGGCTCAGAAGTTTCCAATGACCACTATCTTACTGCTAAACTTTGTCTGCATTTTGTCAAATGTTTTCTGATCTGGAAATACAACTGCATCCATGCTAAAGAACAAAAAATCAAAACACTGTCAGTCAATAAGTCAAGCTAAAAACAAAAATTTAAATGCTGTTATTTGGAAATGACCTGATAACTCTGATATCAGTTAAGCATTCTGTAGATACCCAAAACTCATACTAGTCAAAGTTTGACTCAGAGCTTCAGAGGGAAGTTGTGCACTCTGTGTCAAAAACTTATGCTGTATGATTTCTTGGCTTTCAAAACCCAAATAGCCTGGAAGGATATGTTGGGAAATGAAACCGTTTCTATTTTCAGAGATCAAAGACCCTGATTTTATATACTGACATGTATGCCCACATATATTTTCATCATAGCTCATTCTTTAGCATCCGTCATGTCCAAGTTCAATGCTTCAAATAACATGATGTCAAAAATACTACAAATGAGGAATTATTATTCTTCTATATTTGTATAACATGATGTTATTCCCATCTATTGCATTGTCTTGGATAGCAACTCAGAAGCTAATTTGCCTGAAGCATTCCTTTCATTTTGTACCATTGAGTGACATATTACATCATGAATGCATGACATAAGGTACATTACTTCAAGTGGCTAAATTATTCGTATTGTATTTAGTACATATTCAGATTTCTTGCCCCTGACCAGGTACTCTGGAAGTGATATTGGACCGTCGCCTGATGCAGGACGATTGGCGAGGCTTAAATGAAGGCCCCAAAGAGAACAAACCAAGTCCTAGCAAATTTATATTGTTGCCAGAGAAAAACACTCATCTAGGTCAAGTAAGTATTTGTGATGAAATGGTGGTATAAGACTCCCATAGGAAGACTGGTGGAGAACTTCAAAGGAATAGACCAAAAAAGGAATGGATGATGAAGGCCTATAGAGTGTGGACTACTGCGGTTTTAATCTTTCATTTTTTTAATAGTCTATTTATTGTGTAGTTTCTACAGTGTTTAACTTTCTATAGTCAACAGCTCCTTGCCATACTATAAGTGTAAGTGTGACAAGTAGAGAATCATGTTTTGATTATCTGCTGAATAACAACTTTCCCCTACAGAAAGCAGCTGAGACAGTACCTGTTTAAGGAAGATTAAAACTGCTCTTAATCTATTTATAAACACAATGACATGCATATTGTGCATCAAATAACATCTATCTCATCACGAGAAAATATTGTTCTCAAGATTTTTATTTTTGATGTATTTTGATTCCCAAGATTGTTATTGTACATAATCAAGTGCACCTTGCCAGTATTGTGTTTGTAGATGAGAATTTGTAAATAAATAGTATATGACTATATTGTTAATATTATATTATACTCTTAAGTTGGTTTAAAGTTATGAGTTCTTATGAATATTTTCTCTTTACAATGAATTTGAAGTCAAGTCACTGTCTGTGCAATGAAATATTTTAGAGGCAACTTTAAATCTGTTTCTTATACTAGCAAATCTTGACAAGTAGCCTTTCAGATTTTGTGCCCAATATGCACATGTGTCAATTTTTTGTTTTTTTACAGTGCAAAGGCCCCACCTGTTACCCATCAGCTCTAGCCCACCTTCTGTCCAGCCACATGAGCAATCCCCAGCAGGCTGCATTGATGGAGGATGTCAAGAAAGAGTTTAGGTCAGAGGTCAGATTCCTGAGCCAACCCTGGCCTTGTATATATGATCTGCTGACTTTGAGAAGTCGTGCTGATGCAGGAGTCACAACCGATGCCAGCTTCAAATTTTTGTTGTTGTTGCACAGAGCTGGACTAGACTGTAGGTTCACCGAAGTGCACATAGATTGTGATCTTAATGTGAGTATCTGTATGATTGAT
This sequence comes from Peronia peronii, assembly GCA_039654565.1. Taxonomy (NCBI): domain Eukaryota; kingdom Metazoa; phylum Mollusca; class Gastropoda; order Systellommatophora; family Onchidiidae; genus Peronia; species Peronia peronii. Next base: position 21,929 of record JBCEWB010120056.1, on the reverse strand, counting down.
ACACTTCATGGCTGTACACCACTGTTCCTTTAGTTTCCTGCCGACCCGCCAAGTCGACGGGGGGGTCAAAAGGACAATGCCCGCACAAGCAATGGCAAACTTGTGTAGTGAAAATTTATGCTTTTTGAAAGGATTGTTGAGTGAACAGAATTGGTCTGCATCAAAAATAAGCTGACCAAGGAAAAGATAAAATCTTTGATTTTTAACTGCTATGTTTTATTTGTGTACATAATGTCATGTAGAGCAGTATTACATCGTCAAAGTTGACAAAAATAGGCATTGTTGTATCTTTACATGAAGTCTTAAATGGATAACATTCATCAGTGGAGTCACTGAATTCTTTAGAAATTTCATATTTATGAAGAAGAAACAATATTCGTTGATTCCTCTCAATGTGGGAATGGCTTCAGCTTTACTGCCACCAGAGTACGCATTTCAAATATCCAACTACTAAATTCCACATATTTACGCTGGCCCACCTACAATAGGCAAGGCCACATCACCTGAGTACCCATAGAAGAAGTAGTTTATAATCTCAGTAGAATGAGGACAAAATCGAACATAACTCAGGTTCTAAGACTGACACCAGAAAACAAGTTTTTTACACAGTGGAACAATGAGAATATTCATTTGTTTGAAACCAATTTTTGAAATTTTGATGGGCAAACAAAAGGGATTTTGACAAAAAAATGGTATCGATTTACATTGAGTTTAGAGACAATACTATGTAGTTTTAAATCATATCGTGCAAAATAATCTTAATGAACACATGAACAAAACATATATGGCTGAACACACGGAAAACACGAGAATCTCAAGATGGCCAAAAAATGATTTTAATTGCATTGGATACTGCAGACTAATGGGATAAAAAGAGGTGATATCAGAGCCAGAAGTGTGGGAAATTCATACAGGCACACCTTGCAGGGGAATCCCTCCGGGCTGTCACTTTGACTGCTGATTTATGACTCGGGTGATGGGCAACGAAAGGAATGCTCAGAGGCTGGTTTGAACAGCTGTGACTTAGCTTTTTCTTTCTTTCACTTTTTCCCTCCTCTGCTATCATCTGAGGAGTGGATAAATGCAAACGGTATTTGGTGATCAGATTCAAATTTTGAGAAGAGTGAAGTTTCTTAATTCTTTCATTCCCTATGTTTTTTTTTCTTGTTTTTTTTTTTTGGTTATCAATGAAACTAGACTTCAGACACAGTTTTATTTGTATTTTTGTTCATTTTTTTTTTAGGACAATGAGGGAAGAAGCAAACAAGGTTAGCCTGAAAAATAGAGAGAAAACTACATTTAAAAAAAAAAAAGCAAAACAAAAAAACAGACAAACTTTACTCAGCATCATATGCATTTTCACTCCTCATCTGAATTTGAGGGAAAATGCAGTTGTGTGTCAGGTGCCAAGTGTATGGCTTTTTCAAGTGAATACCTAAGCCTTTCCAGAACTTGGATGACACCATTGATCCATCTTATCCTTGGTTCTCATATCTCTTTAAATTCAGATTTTCTTGAGTTGTACATCCTTAGGGCAGGACAACTTGTTGGCATTCTAAGTGAGATGTCCAAATTACTGCAGCTGGTATAATGTTTCATAATCAGGTCATTATAGTCATGGAACATAGCACTCTATTTACTTCAACACTGCAATTCTGTGACAATGTGAAGAAAAGATCAAGCTAAGTCAAACCAAGATATGAAAAAAAAAAAAAGGCACAATCAGTTTATCATGACACACATTTGTCTCAGGATCAAGAAGGTCCAACATCAATGAAAATGAAGGAAGAACTATGACAGTTTATTCAGTGTCCTATAACAAGGTGTTGAAGGTGAAAATAATTATCTGTCAGGTTAAACATGCTTTTTATAATATTCCATGTTATTACAATAGTTCAGTTTGTTCGTTGAGATATTGAATGTATGGTATTGGATAGTGTACAAGGAAGTTACAATGTATATTGAAAGTATATATAACTCTCTTTAGACCTTTCTGTGGTCATTGCACTGTGTAAAATATTTTATTTCATTCTGATATGAAATTGAGGTGGTGGTTTTTTGGTTTTTTTTTTGGTTGTTGTTGTTATTGTTTTTATTGTTGTTGTTATTGTTTTTTTGTGTTTTTTTTTAATCTTTCAATTACCACTGCTGATATTGTAGTACCAGGTTGTCACAAATTTTTTTAAAAAATGTCAGATAATTTTAAATATCAGGAAAATGGTGATATTCCTTGAATAGAGATAACCTAATGTAAATGACAGGAAATCAGACATTTTAAAGTACACAAAGTATTAGATGAGGGGTTCTCAAGCAGTAAGCCTTGGCAAGGAGGTCGCTGTTTGCTAGAAGTGACTTGGGATGAAATTAATTTCAACTCATCATTAACATTTTTTTATGCTCTGATTTCGTTTACTAGCAAATAACCATAGGATTCTCAAATAATTTTTTTGTTAGATGTTTCTCGCCCTCTCCATCACAGAAAATAAAGTGTAAATCAAGTTGCCGATGGTAGTGGGGGTTGCTTTTCGGTAAGGGATCATGAGTGCAAAAAGGTTGGGAACCACTAGATTAGTTGATACCTTTAAGCAAAGTTAAGCAGTTTATTCACACTATGTGAATGTTTTATTCGACTCCACTTGTGCTCTCTCTCTCTTTCAGACCTCAGTCAATATCAGTTCTCTCAACAACCTGAAGATAGACTCAGCAATGGAAATGTCACTGACTGGCGTGAAAGAGATTGGTCTTCTTCAGTCATTGATTACAGAGCTGAAAGATATGGAGATCAAGACAATCAAAATAACTTCTGGCTAATGAGATGGAGATATTTTTTTGATGATGTTTTGTCCTACAAGTGTGGGTGTGTGTTGTATGATGCCAAAGGGAATCTATGAAGGGTGGTTCAGTCTTGCCAATATGTGGATGAACAAGCCAAATAGATGTGTTAATTTTATATGATCCACTCAGTATGTGAATGAATTGTTGGAATGGATGTGTCAATATCAGACCTGCCTACCCTTCCACGTTACATGGGATCATCCTGCATTTCGACTCAGTATCCCGCCTTCCCACGCCGTGAATATATATTCCCACATTCAGACGAATTTGGATATTTCATAATAGTTTTTCCGCATTTCATGCTTTGGCATCAGTCTGATTGCCGCAGGAGTATAGTTTTCACTCACAGTTCAGCAAGAAAACTGCGCTCTCCCATTTGTTGCGATGGGCAGTGGTCCTGCCTGCTGCCATTGCCAAGGCCTGTGTCTGTAGGCCAACAGTACATGATGTAGGCTAGTCTGGACATGTAGTGTTATGTATTACACCCCATCGGTCCTTCCTTCATGCTAACTGGTCGTTCACGTGCATCCTTCATTCATGATCTGATCATCGCTTCGCCCATGATCACTCATATAGTTCCCTTTTGAACCTAAATCTTTGATTAACCGTGGTGTCCCATCCCGCCCCTCGTTTTATGTTTTCACTCTCAGTCTGCTTTTGCTTATGAATACATGTCTTTACGTGTACGTCATTGGACAGAAGACGACGGGCTGCCCATAACTAGCATCATCATGTAACCCTACAGGTCTTGTCTCCTTACTTTTCATAAGAGGGATGCAAAAGATCGAGTCTCGGCAATTCCGACATAATTTTTGTGTGAAATTTGACCACCTTGTCATTCTATTCGAATGTCCCTGCCAGCAGGTTGTCTCACTCACAGGCTATTTTCTGTCTATTAAATAGCTATTATGCCCATTTCTTTTTATGATAGCTATCATTATCACTGCCAGAATTTAACCGTTTCACTGCCATGCATCACTTATAGCCCCGTCAGTTTTCCTCTGTTCATCCACTGCTGTCTCCCACCCGCACTCAGTCCCGCCAACTGTGTGAGCCCACCGGCAGTGTCCTCTATTTTCCCACAGGCAATTAGAACCGTCAAGAATCCGTTGTTCAATATTACTAATTGTTACGTGCAGAAGGAGATGGATGTGAAACACTGGTCAGTGGTCGGAGTATTGGATCAAAGGGAAAGCGGGGATGTTGGGTGGCGGGCTGACCATGGACCTACCACATACTCCCCTTCCCACCCTACAGTGAAGTGGTAGCACACCCTCTTCTTCAGAAATGTAAGAGGACGGCACAAAGAATAGAAATGAATTGTCTAAACCTTTGTGAATAGTGCAAAATGCACTAGATCTATACTTGAATTAAAGTAAAACTGTTCATTATGTTATGAATCTGCAAAGAATGTAAGAAATGCAGATCTAATTTAATATGTAATATTTATATCAAATGAAACCTTAAGTTCACATGCAGATGTTCTATTGGTTTGTTATGTAGTACATAGTAATTCTAAGTAGGAACTATGGGTCGGTAAATTTCCTTCGTTTTCCCTGATGATCCCTCCTTTTTGAGTCAGATATCCTCTCTCCACTGTTGTGAGGGTAAGCAGGCCTGCAATATTATTATGGTGATGCCAATATATGAATGAATTAGTCGAATTGATGTGCTAATGTCATATAATTATTTTGATGCGTGGATGAATAAGTGGAATCGATGCACCAATAGTATTATGATCTTGTCAGTGTGATTGAGTTAGTTCAATAAATGTGGTTATATGTTATATGCTATGAGATGAGTGAGGCAAACTGATGTGCTAATGTTTTGTGTTTCTGGAAAATTTATTACTTGGTGGGTATTATATTAGCCAACAACCTGTAGATTATGATCACTTGCGAGACAGTATTGCAATTATTATTCATATTTAACATCAGCCTTTGTAAACGTTGACACAATACTATCATTACTGCCTGGTGATGAATTGATTAAAAACTGGAATATCATACATACTCAATTTATCACTGTCAATTTAGATATTATCAAGATTTAACTTCAAGCAGGTTTTCTTTGTCATCATATATGAATATTTTATTTATCATGGTACAGTCATTGCCATTTGGAGAGAAAAAGTGGGACTTAAAAAATGGACATTTGATAGCAATTTTTTCAGAATTTTTTCTGATTTTGTTAAGACCAGAAAATTGCATCTCCATTCCCCATTCAAATAACTATGAAGTGTCTCCCAGATGACTGTGATGATTGTGTTAATGTAGTTTCAAACCAGGCAATGCTACAGTGAATAAATATTTTTTTAAAGCTAAATCAAGGCAGTTTTTCCACCATAGCTCTACATAAGGAGGTAGTGCTTCTTAAACTGAACTTTCTTCATGACTAATTAGTTATGAATTGGTTTTTGATTAATCTTGTCTTTTGTTGTTATTATTGTTATATTGTTTTTCCCAACAAGTCATCAACATTCTGAGTGATTCAATTCCCCCCATATGAATACATTTTTTTTTTTAAACCCTGTGATAGTCACTAAATATTTGCATGGCTTGATAGCAAAATTGCCATGTACATATATTAGTCCCTTCATTTGCTCTGTTGATGTGTATTGTATGTCGTGATGCAGCTGCCTTTGGGTGCTCTATTCACATAGGCTGTAAGTCTTTTGTTGACAAGCTTCTCTGTACTTCATAATAAATGACTCGCAGTTCTGTTGATTTGCATTGTGCATCATATGACTGCCGTAAGTGCTGTGTTGATTGCGCTATATGTCACTCTGTTGAATGGCTTTTCTGGCCCTCATATTAAGTCACTCATAATTCTATTGTCATCGCAATGCCACCACCTTAAGTGCTCTATTGATTACGCTGTACGTCACTCTGTTGACTGATTGCTCTGTCCCTCATAAAAAGTCACTTATGGTTCATGACATGCTAAATGTTTCAGACGGGACAAGAGCTTAGCAGCAACAAGATTGTAAAAAAAAAAAAAAAGCTTATCTTGAAAATGGAGTGTGATTCCGTTCCAACAACCTTATTCTCACCTGTTTGACTGAAAGGAGAACAAAACAAAACCTGTGAACCTTTCTTGATTACCTGTCCAGTGTTGAAATTGCACAGAAGTCATTTTACCACATTTTATTTCTGGTTTGTCATAGTGACCCAACTCATCTTACAGTCTGATCAAACATCATGCCTGATCTGTACTCTGATACTCTCTCTCACTCATTTGATGCTTTAAAAGGAATACTAAGACAAACCATGTCATTTTGTTCATTTATAGAGCTTATTATCAGTTCACCACATTTTCATTGATCAAAAGTATTATTGTAGTAAAGTGCATGTACAGCAATTTGGAGTCATGGATCATGTGCATGTGTAGCATCTAAGAGTAGTGGATTGAAACGCTTCTTGCACAAGCAGTAACTGGATTAGTGGCTGTCAAAGATACTACATATAATTTCAATGAGAACTAAGTTAGCTCTGTACAGTATTTCTTTCTTTAGATGTTATAAGAAAGTGCACGTAAGGCTAAATTAGATATTTCTGTATAGCTTATGCAAATTGTGGAAGTCAGATTTAAATTAAACATAGATTAATCAGTTTTTGAGTGTTTAGAAACTAGTTTATTTATAAACATATAAACTGTATAAGTGTATACATGTATGTGATAGAATTACGAGTATATCAATCATTGGTTGTGATGTTGTATGCCTGTATGCAATGTGCAGTATAGCTAAACATTTGAGTACTGTTGTATATGTCTTAGAATGTATGGAGCTAAGCAATTCAGTGTGACAGCTTTCTTTGTAATGAAAAGTTAATTGGAAATGCCATGTAGGAGTTTTGGAGAAGAAATGACATGCATATTTGATGCATTTCAGAAATGGTTAACAATTAATGGTAAATGGAAATGTTCATCAAATGAATTGAATTGAAGGATGTGCTTGAAATAACATCGTATATTTTAAGCTGAATGATCAACTTTTATTGATGTTTTATGGGTTGAAATAAGGCATATAGTTAGATTAAATACAACCAGGTTCAGAATCATACATACTCAGATAGACAACTGTTTTTCATTTTTGTTTGTTGTTGTTGTTTTTTTTTGGCTTCTTTGTATGAATGTCCTTTTACTTAATGTTTTTTATTTGATTCATGACTAGACAAGGCAAAATCTACTCACTGCAGTTTGCTATATTTTTTTAGAATAATTTTCTGTAAAGACCATGTTGCTCCAGTCACTTGTATCTCAAACTGAGGTTACATACTGCCTTGCACAGTGAAAATAAGACACATCCATAACAGGCCTGGATTGCTCTACTCTTGATCCATCACTGACCACCATTTGTGATACAAAGTCAGTTTGATTTTTATCATGTACTGTTTCCTAAGAAGTGAATCTCCTATCATTGGTATCGCAAAGAGTATACTTATCATTATGGGTCTCATGGCTGCAAGAGCATGACCAATATTGTTTGCCACAGCAACATCTTTAGTGGGTGAGGAAAAATGCCAGACAGTGTTTGTTATATCACAAGTCACAAAGAGAATAATTTGTGTTGAAACGCTTGATGGGTACTTCATCCTGGGTAAGGTTGTTTCACAGGCCAATGAAGAGATGGGGGTTATGTTACCAAAGACACTGTATCGATAAGACCAAACACTCTCTTCTTCACATCACTAAAAAATGCATGCACAGCCACACCCACTCCTAACATGTACAGATTCTTCTTTATGTCATTAAAAAATGCGTGCAGCACCACTTGCGTTAATAATTTTGTATTCAAGATTTGGACCAATTTGTGCTCAAACGCACCGTTCTGGATCTTTGTTTTTTTGGAAAATGACATGTCATGATTCTTGAATTTGTTTAATCAATGTGTGCACACCACTGCCCTCATCTTATTGGTTTCATGATTGCTGCCATTGTTGTTTACAGGCTTACACTCTCAATGAGGGGTTGAGGGGGGGGGGGGGGGGAGAGGAGGGCTGCATGTCACGGTACACGCAAATTTAGTCAGCCTAATGCCCGGTCTTTTCAGTACAGTGTCTTCGATATTACTTCTCCTGTTGATAGGGAACGCGATCTGTCCTGCTAACATGAGCTAAGTCAGGAGGCCCTGTCAGACCAATCTGCGTAAGGGTATTGCACAGGCTGATGGACAGACAGGAGTATTGGTTTGTTTGTTTTTTCCCTGGTGCCTTTTTTTGATGGTGCCACAATATTCATTAGTAAATTTATCACAGAGCTCATAAGATAATGTCATTTAGACATTTGCTTTTTCATTCAGTGCCAAAGGTAATGAAATGGTAATGTATACAGTTGGATTACATTGACTGTGCTGAATCATTAGCCCACATATGTCACAGAGCATAGCAATATCTTTAAGGATTCATGCTTTTTTTCCTGCTAGTGGAGAGTACCCTTCTGTCTTCCGATCAAATGGAACATTTGTCAGTAACCAGCAGACTGAATAGAAGGAACAGCTGAGGGAGACAAAGAGAGAAAACATACTGGACAGCTTGATGTCCTGTATCAAATAGGAAAGGATGACAGACAGACATGTACTGAAAAGAACAGAAAACCAAGAAAAATGTGTAGGGAGAAATAATCATCAACAAGATGAAGAAGTGCATTTGATGATGATGGAAATGGTAGTAGTTATGCTATCTTTGAAGAAGAATCAGTAGGGTTTGAACATTTGGCCAGCTCCATTTATTTGTTCTATTTTTTAAGTTATCAATTCCCAAATTTGTGTTTGTGTCTCTGAATGCATTCAATTAATTACCACTTGATGGTCAATGTGTAAAAATTTAAGACATTTCTCTGAGACGATAATAATGATGATAACATAAATCTCATTCAGTCTGTGCTACATTTGTCAGGAAAAGAATACATGGAATCATTGGGGACATTGCATTAATCTGGTCATTTTAATTTTTTTTTAACATAAGAGTAATTTATATGTTTGTACTTCTGTGAGTCCTCTCCTACTTCTGCTATGCCTTCTCTTACCGAGTCTACCAATGAAAGATGGACATGACTATTACAGTGTCTGCAGATGAAGAGCAGTGTAAATGTGTTTGTCTGATTTTTATCATTTTGCTTGACTTTAAGAGAAATCACAGTTTGCCATATTAGTCTGTAAATACAATATATAGTGACTGTTTTTCTAGGGTAAACGGTCGGTTCATTTGATAAAAGATTTTTATTAGGAGGCAGGTGAAAAAAGTTTCTTTGATAAGAACGAAGTAGTGTGGAGAGGAGTCTGCTAGTATGACTGGACAGCAATAGCTCTACACTCAAAGCATTTTCACTTTTGTGTTTGTCCATAATATGTACGGGTGCTGCTTTCTGTGGAGTTCAAAGCCATGTAATGTATTTGTTTATGTTTGATTCAGCATTTATGAAACAATTGTTTTATTATTTCTATTTGCATTTTTGTGTAAGTCACTTCTGAATTTCTTTTAAAGACATGGAAGTGAGCGATAGCTGCTTTTTTTTTTATTATTTGCATATTTCTATCAGAAAATAGTCTGTATTATTTTTCAGTTTGCTCCCTTACAGTTTATAGGTAATTTTTTAAATTTTTTCTTTCCTTTTTTTTTTTCATCACAACTTTCTCCCATTAGCTCATTATTGAACACACTATGGCCCCATTGATTTGTTGCTTTAGAATATGGCAAAAAACATCATTCCAGGTATCAAAAGTATCAGATTTCCTTCAATCCGATATTAGAGAACAAACCATTTGATTATCAGCATTGTCGTTACTGGCTGCTGGCATGGGACTGCCTTATTCCATGCACAATTGTATAGACTTTTTTGCTTCTACACAATGCTACAAGAATGCGCTAAGGAAAAATAGAGGGGGAAAATATTTCTGCATTGCACTTTTTCATTTGATGGATTGACCTCTCTGGAACATTCTTTTTGCTTGTAGTTTCTTGACCTTCCATAACTACGATTTCTTTTTCTTTTTTTTTTTTTCAAGCCTTTTAATCCTGAGAAAGTAGGGTTATCTTGGCTTAGACACCGTGACTTTAACCCTCCAGCTCCTGGAGATGCTTTAAGGACAAAGTAGGTAGTGTTGTGGTAAGATTGATCTGAATTTCCACATTAAATATTGGTCTGTATTAAATATAGAATGTATGTACTTTACCATTATATTTCCATTAGGAACACCCAACATATTCTTAGCTTTCAGTCTTCTGAAGCTGTCCCTAATGTGTGTCAGGTGGGCTTCAAATAAGGAAAAACCCCTTTGTTTGTGTATTACTGATATAATGAAGGGAAGAGAGTGGAAGCATTGTATGCTATCCCTGTACTGATATGTTGTTAAGCAATCATATGAAATGAGTCAGATTAGAAACTTGATCTTACTGACCAGGACAGAACTTTGAACATGACCATCGCAGCATAAGAGAATTATAACTAAATAAAATTTTCTTTATTAATTCAAGTCAATATACTCATTTCTTTATACATTGACACAAGACTATGGCTCCACACGAAAAATATAACATCAGGCCCATTTCACCTAGTCATGCGATATAATGAATTGATGAAAACGAAATGTATACCATGAAATTGAATAAAAGGAGGCTTAGTCTAATAGTACAGTTCTCTCCTTGGAGGGAAGCATGTTATAAAACTTGACCATAGAGCAAGATTTTTGATGTGTTTGCAATGTATAGTGACTTTTCTTCTCTCTTTCTCAGCCTATGCCCACATAATACCATGCATCAACAAATCACTGAGTGAGAGCAGATACGAATGTATTTTCATAAATTTTATCCACAGTTAGCCAATGCATTTTTATCATATTCAGCACATATGATGTAAAAATACCATCGTAACATTTATGATTGTACAGGTGTGTATTTGTATTTTTTTTATCATTTTATCCCACTTTCTTTTTCAACATTCAAATAGGCCAGAAAATTGAGTGCCCACTATATATCGTCGAGTGTACGACAAAGAGATGAATAGGTAACAGTCCCTGTACAACAAAAAGGCAAACCCTCACTTTCTATGCATGACAAAGGGCAAATCAGTCAATAAATTATCTGACTGAGTGGCCCTTTTGTCATGCAGAGAAGTTAAGGGTTCGCCTTTTTGTCGCACAGGAGTTGTTATCTATTCACCCCTTTCGTCATGCAGGTGACGATATTTTTTTAATGCTTGTACATTTTTTACCACTCTATGTATATGTGTCAGCTTCATTACTTAGAATAGAAAAATAGTTCATATTCGACTAAGCGCAGATCTGGAAATCTCCGGCGGAATGCTTGTACCCCGTACTGAAAATAGAACACTCACTTACGTGTATTAAGCTCCACCACGAAATCCCACAACACTAGTTGAACGCAAAACTTCGGGAAAAAACGCAACACCGGAAGGACGTCATATTTTCCTACGTCATTAAATCATTAACACCACTCACTACTACTATTATTTGGAGGGCATCTAGATTCAATAAGCTCACGGGGAAGAGTTTTAGTCATACATTTCCTCCCCACTGTAGCAGGGTCAAACCGAAAAGTGAGGCAAGTTTGTGAATAATTTGGAGTGTTTGTACCCCCCTGCTAAAAATAGACACCTTTATTTCCAACCTTTCGCTTGTTCGGAACAAATCTATTACTTTTAGTTTCCTTATTCTTTAAAGTTTTCTTATAAAAACATGTTCCACAGAGTCATGCGGTTGTGATTTTGTCAGAAATATTTCTGTTGTTTTGTTGGTTGTTTTTTTTTTCCGTCAAATATCTAGTAATGACTTGAACAGGCAGTGATGTTGACCATTTTGAGTGAATAGAATTTTGCCACATGACATGTGTGCTGTATTGTCTTTCCACATTAAAGAGATGGTGCTAACATCTTAAATGTTTAAATAAATATTTATTGGACATCCTGTGTTCTAACAATACTTGTCTGAGGAGCTATGCATCCTCATTATAATGGCACTCAAAATAGAAAATTCTCCACCTCAGTGCAATGGTGTATGCATTGTTAATTGGAGATTGTTTTGCATATCATCTGTCCCTGACTCGCTCTCCCAAAAGAGGGACTCGGTCACCCTGGACCTGCTCTGTTAGCTCCTTTTGCCTGACAAAAGAGATGTTAAGCAAGCAGTGTAAAAAAGGAAAAAAATCCCTTTATTTCTTGTCATTCGAAAGACTGACCACCAAAAACTTTGATAAACTTATAACAATTAAGAAAAAACATTCTCTTTGCACCATAATTTTTTAAACAATTTTCTTGGTGTGTATTTTAAGCAAAAGGCGCAAAAGTGATTTTTTTCCTCTTTACAATGCTTGTTCAATCCCATTTTTGTCTGATGAAGGGAAGTAATAGGACTCTGCACAACAATCTTCCACTGAGATGTGAAAATGTACAAACTAAAAGTACTAAGTTGATTTTTTGGGTCCTTTTCTTTATGTTATGCCTCCTGCCTCGATTTCAAGATTGCCTTGCATGCTACCTATTCCTTCATTGTCCCATAACAAGAGTGAAAAGAAAAAGAATGCAAATAGAAATACATGAAAAGTTTAGCTTTGTCAAGAGCAAAACACACAGGATGCAGTAAAAAATAACTTGAGTTTTCTCAAACCTGAATCTGATTACCTCGTACTGATTTGCATTTCCACTCCATAATTCATTTGCATAAACATTATTTGGCTGCTTCATCACTTCCATCATTAGCTACTTCTTATCCTGTTTTTGAAGGGTGGCATGATATACTTGGGTTATAATATATGCAGGCACATGTGTACATATGCAATGAACAAGTGCACAACTACAATGTTTTATGACCTTTTGAAACAGGAAAACTACATCTGAAAGCAGATAACAGAAAAATAATGATAATTATAGAGAAAAGAGTCAGTTTTCAGTTCTTGCCACCCTGATCTAGTTTCATCTCATCTGATTTGTTGTACTTTCTGGCCAGATGATGTTGGACCTCAGAAGAAAATAAAGTGCATACTTTTTATAATTTTTCCTTTGCATATGCAAGAGCACACAACATAGGGAAGTAACGACTTCTGTCAGCACCATTGCTTGTAATCACTGAGTGTTAATGCTTTGCTTAGGGTAAACGTAGGAAATTTATCAGATTTGATATGTTAGGATTGTCACTAGCATAAAAAGTTTATTATCAGAATGATTGTATACATGGTGTTTTTTCCTAGTTTGTATTCTGGATTGTATTCCAGACGACTACTGTGTAATGTGTAACTTCCATCATACTTCTGATTCCAAGAAATCCTTTCGTTTTTCATAACTTGTTCTAAATAAATTTAATACCTTCTTTGAACTCATAACAAAATGTCTGACAAGGAGTAGATTTCGTCTTGCAGGATCTGTTGATCCTTTGTCTCAGTGGCTGTATAAGAAATCCATTACTTGTCAGATATTAATCATTACATAATATTAATATTTCTTGGTAAAAAATTTGTGATGGAAATGACAGTTTCTGATAATGACATTATATTTAGTCTTCATTTCTCACCCCTGTGTATTCAAGATATGAGCATAAAGAAAACTGCTTCTACTTGCAACATTACATAACTTAAGTTGTACCTTTGCAATCTTTGACTTCATGTGTGTATACAGAGTACGTGGCAAGAAGTGCAATGTCCTTTGCTCCATTTGTTCAGTTGTAAAGAATTCATTTTTTTTTACTAGCTATCATTTGGCTAGGATATAACTGCTATAAATTTCTCAGCTTATGCTTATATAAAACAATCCTTATCATCCATGTATTATGATATGCCATCTGAAAGAAAAAATGTTTGTTCAGGAGTCCATTTCAATTAAAAAGAGTTCAAATATGATGTGATTTTTTTTTTCTTTTTGTGCATGTTAAATCAAATTCATTTTAAATCTGGAGAAATAGAATATGTGATCATGTCATCATTTGAACCTAGGAGTTCAAATTCTGTAGTGTGCCTTATTCCAACTGTTGTTTAAATGAATTACATAAAAACATCTATAAATTGTGTGGACATTACGAATTCACACAGTTTTATAATATGAAATTATTTGTGTGATCTCTCAGTCTCTAGTGGACCACTAAATAATTTATGTTCTTTTTTTAGCAAATGTATCTTTTTCTTGTTATTTTTGTTTTTTTCTGTATTGTGTCCTTTCAAGGCAATGAAGTTCAGCAGATTTATACTTGTTATTGGACATTCTGCATTGATTTTTTTGATACATGTACCGGTATGCATGTTATGGACCCTCAATAAAATGAAACCATTTTTGACTGTTTTTAGGTGTTTTTTTCTAAATATCTCCTTTCCCTTGACATTATGGTTTGGTTGGACTGTTTAGGCTGATAAATACTCCGTGACATAAAAACAAAGATTTTGAAATACACCTTGAGACTCTGCTGCCAAAAAGATAGTACAAATACATGTAGTCTAAAATGCTCATACCATTTCACCCTGCCAAGGACTTATTGGAAGGGGGAGATGAATATAGTCCTACATTGCTTTAATACTGGGTGGTGCAAGGAACTTGCCGCGTGGCATATCTGTTCAATTTGCAATATTGTACTGTTGATGGGCAAGCCAATTGGGTTGATTCAGGTGATCATAGCAGATTAGTTTCCAGCTAATCAATGCATTATGTAAGCAATAATTTGAAAATCTGTAAGGTGTGTGTTTGCACTGGCCAGCTTAATATCTTCATTGAATCAAAATTATCGGGCACTGCTAATAATCTTAATTTATTTTATTCTTTGGACTAACTCTTACTTTCATAAATTTTCACATCAAAAGGAATCAAAACTTATGAAGACACAAATTGCTATACAAATGTGAAAAGTAACAGTTATTTTGATGAAACATTTGGGAAAAATAAAAGATGGTCAGAAATACTCAGTACAGATCTAGCTATTGAATACCTCATCACAGAACCCTGGTATGTACAGAATCTGAACAAGACAGAATCACAAAAAAAGCAAATTCATGCAGTTTATGGGGGTCCATGCTACCATGTACATGTATTTAACAAAAAAAAAAAAATGTATGATGAAGACATCATTGCTAAAATATCAATAAACAGCGACATCCAGAAAATCTGACTGAAAGGAGGCACAGATATCTGACTGACATGGAATAATTACATACAGTGGAACCCTGTTAATGCGTTCACCCTTAGGCCAAACGCAAAAGGTAGGATTATCAGGATGAGTGTGTTATCAGGAGTCAATCATTTTTCTTGTACAAATGGTCAAATCCATGCTGATTGTCCAAAACATGAAAAAGGCTTAGGAATATTTGAAATAGAACAGAACATACATTTGTACTAACTGTACTGATTAAAGTGCATACATATTCAAATGGTTCACTGTTTTTACATGAAAATTAGAACACATACTGATCCATCCAATTTCTACTATTTAATGTCTTTTTAAAAAATCCAACATTGTCTTCTGTAATGTACAATGTGTAATTATAAAAGTAGATCTACTGGTCAGTAATGCATTGTGATGTACTGTGTAAGCCTACGACACTGTGCATCATATTAATTGAAGACAGGGGATCAAGAGGTGGGCCCAAACAAGGCACTGTAACATGAGATGCACTGACTACATTTCATGTGCACGTTGGGGCAGGAAGGTGGGTGAGAAGGATGGGCCATTACTAGGCTTTGTTTTGTAATGGCAGCAACAGTGCAGAGGCTGCCGGCTCGGCGCCAGAAAGCGAACTTCCCAATGTTTTGATAGCACATGGCTAGCAGTAGCACGCTAGGACTGACAACTATCTAAATTAACCAATCATGCTATGCGGGTTGAACCTGTAAATCCGAGTGTGTTATCAAAAATAAATTAATATATTTAAAGATGGGTTGAAATCGAACTTTGCAAAGAGGGTGTGTTAAACGGGAGATCGTGTTAAGCCATGATCTTGCAAACATGGTTCCACGAGGTATATATAATTCTGGGAGAATTGTTGGTAAATGATTGTGCAATAAATGCAGCAGGAAAATTATAAAACACCACTTGTACTAAAATCATTCCATCATACATAACTGACAGTGCTTTTCTGTGTTTTTTTGTTCTTTTTTTTTTTTTTTTTTTTTTTTTTTTTTTTTTTTGTTACATCCAGAAAACGTTTTAAATTCTCTGACCCACCCCAGTTTTTGTAATCTCCTTTGGGATTAGTGGAACTTGCTCATAGGCACACACATCCATTAACATCATGCAGTTTTCCTTTTTTTTTTTTTTTTTAGTTGAAGCGTTTTCAAATATTTTACATATTATGACCCAGTTGGGTTTTCATAATATCGTTTTAAGTTAGTGGGACTTGTCTATATATCCCTTTACACAATAGTTTTCTTCATTCTCGTGATTGTGAAATTTGTGTTGTGAACAGATAAAATCAAAACTTTCACTTTGTGATCATCCTGTGCTCTTGAAAGTTCCTCTGTAGACATTCTAAATTCAAAACTAAAGCAACTGATTTGGAAGAGAAATCAAGCTTTATTAGTGGTTCTTAGGAGTACATGTCCATATACAAGTGAACACATTAAAGTTTGGCTGAGGCGACAAAATGTTACAATGTACAAAACTGATACATGTACATATATATGTACATCTTATAAAATGAAGAGTGCAGATAAATTTTAGAATAGTTGAAAAAAGAATGACATGAAATTTATTTCAACTTTCTTTGGTTTGTGAAATGTCTGTAAAAAAGCAAAAAATTCTACTGGCCATAGAACTGTAGAGACTAATGATGTCTATTAACCTACATATATGTTCACAGAAGTGCTTTCCTTCTATCAACAATTTCAGCAAGCAGCTTTTCCATGATTGTACAGACAACTCCAAAATCATGACATATCAGAATTTATACCTTAGGTTTGAATTTTGTGTTATGGACAACAGTAAACAGAGTTGCAAAATGGGAATAGATCATAAACAGAAGATTAAAATGTACTGAGAATACATATCTAAAGTGAACAGAAAATCAGTGTGTGGGGGAACAGATGACAAATAGAAAATTACTATGCGATGTGAACAGAAAAGTAAACACGATTATTAAAGTTACATTAAAAGATGTGCTTTCCCAGTAAATTTTGTATGAGTAACCCCACAGTAATACCAGGTGTATTGCTATACCTTGTCTGAATCAGATTACCTAGCTCTCTCCCAACTGATTCTGCTTTGTGGATAGAACAACTTTGTGAAAACAGTAACTAGTATTTATGCTCATTGTTCTTTTACATCTGCCCCGTGATCGTCATGCCTGCATGACATTATGTTCTGATCTCATTTACTTACACACTGTGTCCATGAATAGTATAGCAAGCAATAAAAAGTGTGACATAACCAGAGTAATGAGTCAGATATCAAAACGGTCTTGTAAAGAAAATTGGATCTTTCTGACCACGAGTTCACAGGGAGTAACTTTAAGTGTTGAATATCACAATACAGAAGAGTCACAGCTAAACAATTTTTTTAATCCTAGTGAAGTCCACTCATTTCTTTCCCACTGACACCAACAATTCCATATATGAAAAATTTGACAAGAGACTTAAATTCACCCAGCCATGCTACCAAAGTGATGGACAAATGTATTTGATGAGGTACAGGTAGGCATCAGAAGACGAGTTATTATGAGACAAACAAAAATTTGAACTATCTGATGAATTTGAATGATTAGGAGAAGAAACAAGTGGGAGGTACAAAAGTTTTAATTTTGGGCTCATTATCGAAAATTATGATATCGTACAATGATGATTCACGGAATGTTGAAACATGAAAAGTAAAGATCTAAAGACTCTTCTCTACTATTCTAATCGACAAGACATGTCTGTGTCACTGAGCAGGATAATGGACAAGCCACTTACTTGATTCACAAAGTATCATATCACAAGACTGATTCGAGTTAGAGATAAAAGGGGAAAAGACAAAAATGAAATATTTTTAATATGTTAACCATGCAGGAGTCAAACTCCACACAGTTCAGCGAAAATGCATTATTTAATACAATCACTAACTACTTTCAATATATGACTGGAAGACCTAGCCCAGAATTTACATCTGAATCTTTGAAAGTGGAGTGAAGATAAAATATGGCGCTGCTATCTTGGTAACACAACAGATACTTTGTTTGATCAACACCTCATACATATTAAAGAAGTCTAGATAACAAGATCTTCCCACTACCAACTGCCGCAAAATAGTTATCATTATGCCAGAATACTTGTCAATACATACAGTACTGCGCCCTCTGGACTGTGGACAGCTTGAACTCAAAGGAGAATAAACTTGATTAACTTGACCTGGCTTCTAGAGAAAAAGAATGTCTTAGGTCGATGACTCATTGTATTAAAGCAAGGTATTCTGTAATCTTTATGTAAAGCTGCTTGGTGTTTTTTACTTTAATTAAGCTTTTTTCTATATATCATGATCAAAACCTGTTTCTTCAAGATTCACATCCATCACTCATGTATATCAATCTTTCACTCACTACAGCAGTCACTTGAAAGAACCAACTGATTCAGACCTTTTCCTTGATTTTCTTTTCCTGACCAAGAATAAAAAGGCGAAAACACAGATTAAAGACGCTCCATTTTTTTTTTTAACCACACACTATCATCAGAATATTTCCTCACATAACAGAGGATATCTGGTTTCATCAGCTGACAAGTTTTGTGTTTACTCCCTTACCATAACTAATTAGCCACTATTCTGATTAGCCACCCACACTGATCTCTCTCACTTGGCATAATCATGGCAATCTAGCACAGCAACAGGGAACATGTATTGTCCTCATAAAATGGAGCTCAAGGCGAGATCAACAGGCAATACCATGACTGCAAGCACTTTAAAAGATCAGGAAGTCACAAGACTTCATTCACTCCATATGCAGTTAATCTGATATATTAATATCTATATTTACATGTATGTTAACTGAGAACTTCACAATGGATTATTTCACTGCTTTTAGGCCATTTGTCTTCAACATATTCTGTGCAAAAAAAATATTGAGCAAAAAATTTGTGAATGGTGGAAACAGTTTCCAGTTTGACAAGAGTAATGAAAGGGCATCCCTGTTTATTATCATCTGAACAGTATCTATACTAAACCCTATACTCATAACACACACTGAGCGCTGGCATGACACATTGCCTGCTAATACAACTCATATATGCAATTTGTTTGACAACACTTAAACTGTACAGTAATAGTGGTGGGTTTGACATTCTGTCTCTTGCCTACCTCTGAAGGCTGTACTATGAGCGGAATGCCAGTTCAGTGCATTTTTGTGCATTAGATTCCCTTCGTATTTGTTTGTACATAACTTGGTTATCTTGCACATTCCAGCTCGACAACTGCATAGCTCAGTATCCTGCAATATACCTGGAGTTCCATCAGTTTGGGGCTTCACAGAACTTTCGCTCCAGTCTTTTTCCTGACCAATGTCTAAAACCATGTCTGTTTGCTATACTTATATATACTGACATTTATTCTAGAATTACCACGCAATTCTTCTCACATCTTTCCACTTGACAATACTGTTGCTAGACAATTGTATATTTTCTGTCACACAAATTTATACGCAGGATACACTAAGATTGTGAATGAAAAAAAAATGATGCAAAATTTAAAATGAACAGACTGGGGGGAAGGAGAACTATCATGCATCAGATATCACAAATATTGCAAAATAATCATCATCATTTTTTCTTTAAATAAAACTGGTGGCTATACAACAGGTGTATGGAAATAACAATAACCAACCAGTGAACAGGTTTAGAAATACTTGATCAAAGATACAAAAGCCCTGTAAAGTTTGCAGAAATTATAGGCTTTGACTTGTTTTATTTGATATTCAAAAGATTGCTTGAAATACACTCAATTATTTTTAATGCTCCAAAGACTGGCTAGACAAGAAATCAGTACAAAAATAAAAACTAAATGGTTTTTCAATTTGTTTTGCCAACTGATTGTTCTAAGTATGCTTGAATCTACATTTCGGCATAATCACTGAATATCAAAATCTGATTACTATTTCATTTACATTTCAGCACATCACAGTTTCAGTGACTGCAGTTACAAACTTGTTAAGGAGGTATATGAAACGAAGAAAAACAGACAGGCAACACTAAATATGCACAGTCACACACGAAAGATAATCAAAATAATGAAACAAACACAGGGTTAAAGATGCACTGTAATGTTCATTTCACATCCTTTATCTCTTATCAAAAACGTGCAATATAAATTAATACAGTTATGAGAACAATTAAAAACTACAGCCCTTATCAGTTCCTCCATTTGTATTAGTACGATTCTGTAAATCAACATGTGGTCATCAGAGGGTGAAATCTCACACAGATACTAGATAAACTGGAGTACGACAATCCACTTTCGCATGCAAAAACTTGGATGTACAACTCTCTGTGAGGTGTAACTGCAGCTATATGTCAGTTGACACTGCCAGTCCATGTTGATATCAGTTGAATTTTTTCTTGGTTGCAGTAAAACGTTCCATATACTGTGATGAAATTAAAAATAACACAATTTCAAAAAATGAAGTACATAATATTTAAAATAAAACTCAGATTGTAATTGTCCACAGACATGCAATGATGTATTAATCACAGACTTTTTCTTTTGACAAAATTATCCCTCTCAGTGCAAACTACATTACTTTATAGCTATCTTCATCTGGACAGCTTTCAAGGTATGATTTTTCTGAAAAAAGGTTACCTGAATGAAGATATCACAACAAATACAACTCTTTGTTTAATCTTTCCAATCCAATGTCAAAAGAAACTTAAATAACTGACTTAGCTATCATAGTTATGCCTTCCCACATAGCAATATCAAATAAGAACATGACTTTTCACAATATGTGTTATTGGTATATGTTTGACAGGGTATTAATATTACTACATTTAGATATTTTTCAATAAGCCTATTTCAGAACTATGTTTTCTGTCACAGCAGTACTATAACATTTACAGATTTTTCATCAACCTGAATGTAATGACAACATCAGGGCAGTGCTTACATCATCATAACCTTCCACTTGATGAAATGCCTTCATATCAAACATGTTGCCTTCCACTGCAAAGAGACTGATCTTGGAATTCCTCATGATTTCAGGGGTGAAGGCTGAAATGTCTAAACAATTTTCCTCAAGCCTTAAAACTTTGAGTCTGGGACACTGTGCTATTGATTCAGGTAATCTTGACACCTGTAGACAAAATATAAGGTAATGATAAAAGTACAGTTTACTAATGAAATCATTTCTCAGAGAAAGACTCAAAATAAAAAGAGAGTACTATTATGCAAGGCTTAATGTTTGTGCATCCACAGAATCATAACGATTACATTCATGCATTATAATAATTAATGACAACTGAACTATCAATCGCATTCCTGAAAAAGAAAGCACATAAAATAGCCTAAGGAGTTTAGATTTCTGTGACTGGGCAAATACAGCAAATAGTTCTTGCCAAGTATATACAATTTCTTATGAAGACTGTTTTTCAAATCAAAACTGAGGCAAAAAGAAAAAGAGATAGACCACCAGTTTCTTTCACTGAATCCAGCAGAATGAGAATCCATGCAGTCAGTAGCACTTGTGAACATCAGAACAAATGGAGGAAAATTACCCTGTCAGTGTTATTGCCTGCAACGGCCAACACCACACTCAGTGATGCCATAAGATGATATACAGTTTAAGCTGGAATTTAAAAGCTGAAAGTAACAAAAGGTGAATGGTAGACTTGCTACTATCTCAATGCTACTTTCTCTCACTGGCACAACCATTCTAAATTACTGTTTATAAAAATTTATATTGTGATTCTGTCTTCTGAAATATTATAATACACATAGGACTCACTGAAAGAGCAAAGCAGTCTGATGATCAGTTAGTTCGTGACATCGTCTGGTATGTACTTCTCTAGCAATGCCAATGCAAAAATTTGCCCTCATCAAAGGATTAATCTCTTGATGTTAAGTTGTAGACATTAAGCTAAATATCATAATGGTTTTTGAATTTTGAAAATCCATCAAGAAATAAAAAAGTTATGTCATTTTTTGTGTGTGATTA
>JBCEWB010120045.1:0-11534 GCA_039654565.1 Peronia peronii | reverse complement strand
CTATCTATCTATCTATCTATCTATCTATCTATCTATCTATCTATCTATCTATCTATCTACCTATCTATCTATCTGTCCATCGGTCTTCTGTCCGCCTTTCTCCGTCTATTTATCTATCCACCTGTACATCCGCCTGTTTGTCTGTCTGAGTGTATGTCTTTCTATTTACATTTCTGTTTATTCAAACTCGCGTGTTTGTCTGTCGGTCTGCCTGTGTATTTGTCTTTCTATACGTCTATCATAATCTCTCATTTCGTCATTTTCTATCTGTATTTGGAGAGGAGATAATTATACTAAAATCCTGTTAAAATCATTTATCGGATGTCTCGTAGATTAAAATGAAGCAGCTATAGATGGGGTAGAAAAAGAAAAGAATAACACGTTTGCTTTTTTCACCTCGGATATGAGTATGTAGCACTTTCATACAAAGTGGGTTCTAACTGAAGGTTGTCGTTTTCATCATGACGTATTGCCCGGCTAGGAAGGCGAGGACTGAGCTCTCTGAAGACTCTCACAGGTTCTCCATTGTTGTACACTGTGGTAGTGTCCAGAAGCTGAGAGCTATCTAAGTATTCCATATTACTGTGGGGTCGATGCCGAGTGCTGTACAGAGCCTGACTGCTAGAAAAACGGGGGGCCATGCCATGTTTGTAAGCATCTTCTAATGCGACCACGCTGTATCTATCCGAGTAAGGGTGCTGAGTTCTGACATAGCCGCTGTCATAGGCCCGAAAGGTGGCTGCATGGCTATTGAAGAAATTTCGAGGAGCTGTTCCGTAGGTGAAGGAGTATGACCGCCGAAGTCCGCCGTTGCCGGTGACTAAAGGGCGATGGAAGGTCCTGTAGTCAAACACACTGCCTGAAGCTGGGCTCATGACGTCGTCGTAATAGTTCGAGGACCGTGAGCCGACTTTTCTGGCCTGATAGCCATCCCACACCAGCTGTCCTCCTGCCGTCACAGGTGACTTTGATGTCTTGGTCCGCAAATGATGGTAATGAGCAGGGGCGAAGCTGTATTCTGTCGACATCGTGTCATTCAGCGGCTGTCTGTGAATGGCACCTCCAGTGTGATATCTACTAGTTACTACCTCTCCATGAGGATATTTTGTAGATGTGTTCAGTTTTTTCAAAACCACTGGCTCTTTCCTTCCTTTTAGGGCTAGAACTTTTCCCTGACCTCCGTCGAGTGCTCTTACATGAGTTGTTGAAACTGGTGAAGTATAAGTATTTCTCTGCCCTGCTTTTGACCAGTAGAGGTCCCGTCTGTCTACCACTTTGTATCTTCGCCCGTCATTGGCTAAGATAGTAGCATTTGAAGATAGGTTTGGATTAGCATTGCCTACAGTGTAAACGTTAGTTGTCATCTCTGGATACTCTCTCATTTCAACTCCTCTGGAAGTATGAACGTATACGTTTTTTCGCGGCGATCGCTTGCAACACTTTCGGAAACAAGGGCAGTAACAAGGCATCTTCCTTGTAAGTTACAGTAAAGCTAAACGGTAAAATGTCACACTGCAGTTTACGATCACACTCACTCACCACTGCATCACACCAGCACTACAGGATGTTTTAGTCATAAACACCGCGTATATTTGATATTCAACATAAAAACTAGCATTTTATCCTTCCACTGTTTATGGAATCGGTTTGTGTCTAAACTTTCGTTCATTGACAACTCACTAAGTTCTATACTGGTTGCATTGTCTAACGACTATGATAGACGATATGTTCAGACAATGAATTGTGAAGCAATGACTTGCACAAGATAATGTGCCTGGCTTTCTTTTGCAATACAACCAATCAAATTACAACGATGTTGCCACATATGAAATGTCGATTAAAAAAAAAAAATGGTTGTTTTGCCAGTTCATTATGGTTTGATGTTAAAATCGCTACCTCTTTATACAGCGCACTGGATTCGAATCGAATACCACGAATAAAGGACATAGCTGTAAATAAAAGCCCCGTCGTCTTTGGTCCAGTGATTTCTTCATTTTTAAGATCATTTTAAATAGGACTCGAATGTCTTTATGAAGTCCCAAACTCATTACCTTCAGCAAAATCACATGACAAAAAAAAGATGCACTTGGCTGTTTATTGTTCACAGTTACAATATACAATTATTTAAACAAATATACTAAAACAAAGACAGAAAAAAAAACTCGAAATTTGGATGAATTAATTGTACTTGGACTGGGAAAGACGAACAGAACATTCGACCCATCGCACTATTTATGTGGAAAGAATAGTAAAAATTGCAAAATGAGGGGATTCCATTGCACAAGCAGGCCTACATTTCAATTGTGTCTTATGTCAGACTGGTAATTATGGAATTAATCGCTCATGTCATACTCCAGTGTGAGTGAGGATTTGCAATATAACATAACGGTCATATCAACAACACTGCCTTCTCCAGAAGATCTGTTTTCTGCTCAAACTTTCAAAACCTGTCGGTTAATACAGTAACATAATCACCAACACATACAGATAGGCCACACACACACGCACACACATACAGAAAGGCAAAGACAGAGGAGGTGGAAGAGAAGGAGGGAAGAGAAAAAGAGATAGAAAGAAAAAGAGCAAATGTAGTGATGGTATAGCAATACGTTACAGGCTCGGAACGCTTGGCTTGCGTTTATAAACGCAAGCAATTATAGATTCAACGATCAACAGCGAAAGATACCTGGCGATGAAGTTGATTTCCTGTTTTTAAAAATTTGTGCATTGTCGGGGGGCTTGTCAAGGCTGAGTGATCAGAGGTCTTGAGTCTCTAGGCAGAAATGAATAGGCCTGATAATAACAATAACGGGCATTGTTTGGATCTTTATGTCTTACTGTTGCATAAAAGTTGTCATGAATGCAAACGGGCCAGAAGACATTGCCTAACAAGTCCCCAGCACTGTGGCTTCAGCGACGTCCCTAAATCTTACAGGCATGGCCACTTTGACACCTGTGAACAGCTGGCGGATGAGCGCTATGGTCAACACAAGGCTCGTCCAGAAGGAGCCAAAAGCTCAAAGGAAATAACACAAGTCAAGATGTAGATAGGACACACTAGGCTTTTAAGGTACAGTAAGGGTTTTGGTTTATCGATGCATGAATACCATTATGGCTACCTAGTGACAAATACTCCCAATAGCCTGTCAGTAAATTTTATTTTATGAGCAACTGCATTTTTATTTGGATTTTTAAATGATTCCAAACAAAGGGTTCTAAGACCAAACTTCGGTGGCCACGACAAGATATAGGATCTGTATGGATAAATATTCAACTCTACAAACCAGTTAATTTAATTAAAGAGCAATATCATTGATACTTAAAAATATTACTTGATCCAACTTTATTGGCCAGATATGATGCCAAGACAACAGCGGTATATTTGGTGTGAAAATAGCAAAGCAATACATGGAAATTGCTTGAAAACATCACTTTTTTTGTACGTAGACCCATCCCTTTATTGAATAAGGGTCAATAAATTTGGTATCAATCAATATAATATGCTATCTAAGTCAACACTTACCCCTAGAAATCCAGATATCTAGCTTGATTGAACTTTATAGATTATCTCGATATAGATTTACGTATTCTGCTTATAAGGGAGGGAGTGGGCGTCCTGAAATGTGAAATAAATAAATAACGCATTGAACCGATGGTCATTTAACAGGTGTCCCGGCCAATTGTCAACAGAGCTTTGGCACTCCATGATTGCTCTATGCAGTGGTGGATTATCACTATTTCATGCGACAGATGCAAAGGATATATAAAACACTTTACCTCCTCTAGCAATATCTTTAGCCCTAATGCCATGAGTGGACATTGAGTGATCACTATGAGACGAAATAGACTCACTATCACGCAAAATATCAGTGTAAGCTTTCATCAGGTGCTCTAAGATGAACGTCCACCCCCTATAAAGAGTGCAAGTCTCTTTCATTTCTACTATTTTAGAGCACATCTTTGGACTATCTACCACGGTAAAGGTCAAGATACTCTTGGTTTCGACAATGAAAGATAACGGAAGCCACATATAGGCCCTCAGGAGTTCAGAAGTGAGTCTATGGAAACCCATTATGATAAATGATAGCAACAAAATTCTAGAAAAAGATTGAATGACCAGAAAGCCAGGAATAGGGGAAAAATGAGGATACGAAAGTCATGAAGAAAAGTCTAATATCTGAAAAAAGGGTGTTTTGAGGCTAAAAGCCGAATAAAAAAAAACTTCTCATGTGACCCCCCGCCCTAACAACAACAACAGAAAAACAAAAAGAAGCAAACAAACAAACATACAAAGAAAGAAACAAACAAGAAAAAAATAAATAGATAAATAAATAAAGAAAGAAACAACTTAAAAACCGTTTTTCTCAATACACGAATTTTAGTCAGTTTTTTTTTTAATCTCGTTTATCTTTTTTTTACTTCTGGACTACTTTTAATCAAATTTGGCATCCATCATTTTCACAAAAAAAAAGAAGAAGAAAAAGCAACAAAAAATAAACAAACAAACAAACAAACAAAGTACACATGTGCATCCCTTAGCTTCGTCAGTTTTGAAGAAAAATTGGCGGTTGTTATAAAGAAGGAAAAAACTGTACTTTTACTACATGGTAAATATCAAAATTTTCTACGAAATCATGTGATGAGCTGGAAAGAAGCGAATTTTTAAAAACGCATTGTCTTGTTGTCAAGTCTGGACCTGAAGTGGAACATCAGCAGGATCCGTGGTGGGGGGAAGCCATCCTCTCCCCGCGGGATACCCGTGGCCATCACTGGCTGTGACCCTCAGGCCAGATCTATCATATCTATACATGCAAGTGGGAAAGGCAGGACTATCCACAAGACCCACCAGAACCCATCCAAGGGAAAATATTCTGAGACCCTGCATGTATTGTCCATATGTATTTTCTGTTCCTTTTCTCCTGAGCCTGCTGTTGCGTACCATGCCTAGTCATGGTTGGGCATGGACCAAACTGTAAGGCCCATCATTTGCTGGACGATAGTTGAGAATGAATGTGTGTGTGCCTGAGACTATGAAGGACGCGGCGGCGGGGAGGAAAGCCATTCTCCTCCTGCCGCTCCACATGGACAGATGCTATGAAAAATATAATTATTCCTATTTGTAATTTCAGTCAAGTTTTTTTTTCTCCATGCTCTCATCTAGGGGAAGGCGGACGGAAACTTTAATAGTAAAACAATAAAAGCCTTGAGCCCATTTTTTGTTTTATCTTTTAGCACACCTTTTAAGTTGCTCCTCAGGACATCTTTGTGATGCTGACATGGAGATGATGACAACCTCTGCCGTGGCCCGACGTGCTTACAAGAAAATGGCTGAGATAGTCTAATTTAGAAAGACTGAGAGGCCTACAAAAACTTAACCTTTTTAAATACTAGAACAAACAACAAGGCAACCCAGTTTAGTCAAGTTCCATTGATACTCAATTTTAACTATAAATTTCAAAGATAACCATTTTCGAGAAGCCAAAGTCCTAGATGGCGGCATTCCTAAAGAAACCGTGCAAGCCGGTCATTGTTTTCCTCTAAATTGAACACGCACGAATTAGATGGGAAAAGATTGAACTTGCCTATCTGTAATAATAACAAGGAATCACCTCAAGCCCTTCCCCTCCCCCACCGCCCACCCCCATCCCCACCTCCCTCTTAAAAGATGGAACATTCTTCAATTTAAAGGTCAAATTTAAAGACACACATCGGATAGAATCAGACGTAAAGCTCTGTCATTCTGTGTCGCACTTGTCTTACTTTCTCTCTCTTTTCTTTTTTAAATATGTCTACAAAGGTAGCTTAAGTTCAGTTTTAAATCGAATTTTAAGCCTGAACCTCAAATTTCTAAGGCAGTATGATATGACTCTATAACTGTATCCCTTTGGAACATGTCTACATGTATATGCAAAACCTTTCTACCAAAGGAGCTGAGCAGTCATTAGCGCTAGTCTCAGGGGAAAATTCTCAAAATGAAAACTATTTCCATACTTAGCCTGTACTAAACGCACAGCCTTCGGTCCTCTTTTTCTAAATACAGATCTTCCGATGAAAATTGAAGTCTCATTGTCTCATGACTATTATATTTTTATCAGATAACAAACAAAGAAATAATATTCATTATTGCTTTTATCAATTGACTATCATGAATGCATGTCCGTACAAGCAAACCTATGAGCCGATGGGCTTTTGTGTGTGTGTGTGTGTGTGTGTGTGTGTGTTTGTGTGTGTGTGTCCCGTGAAAGTTGTAAAAGAAGAGGTTAATAAAAGAATACATGTATGATCTTTGCGAAATTGTCAGAGCACTAGCTTAATTCTGCATCATTTGTTAAATGGTCCTTCTCGTTTTTTCTTTAGATTGAAAATCAGATGACATTAAACTGTATAGTCACTTCCAGACTTTGATACTAATATCACAGGTGATAAGTCAATCCGAATTGAAGAATGTTCCAGACAACATTTGCATAGTACATAACCGTCAAGTATATAGATAGCTAATTCATCATCCTTTCCAGTAACATTTAAAAATGTGTAGATTGTAAAATGGTGATGCTGAGAAAACGATATAGGAGGTCTGTCTCAAAATAACTTTCCCTACCTTGTAACATCTTGAAATAATAAACTAAATGCCGGAAACTCCACACAAATGAACACCAACACATACAGATATTGCAGTTAAAATCATTGTTATGGGGGTTGGTTTACACCTTCCTTCATGAGTTTAATTAGTAAAATGAACGTCATTTTGAGAAAATTAGTCTCCAGTTATGACATGAGAACAGTAATAACTTTTTCTATTCTTTCGGGGGGGGGTGGGGGGGGGAGGAGGAGGGGAGAAACCATCAAATATTCATCAAAATCTATAAGCTACTTAAGGCCATGTGCGGGAAAAACAGGTCAAAATTTTCAGTTTTTGGGTCAAATTAAAAAAACTTCAATTTTGCTTCTTCAGCCATTGTACATGAAACATGATTGTGTCAGCATGTAACAGGAAATTGAAGAGTGCCTCCTTTTCATGTTCCTGTCTGAATTTTGAGGTTCGTACTGAGGAAAACATATTTTTTCTTGGATTTTCTCCAAAATTATTTTTCCGCAGAAAAATCCCTACTACTTTTTTAATTTTGCGTCCGAATAGGATAACTTTTCCCAGGCTGCTTTGTCATCTTATAACAAAGATTTGTATAGAACAAAAATGTAGCATCTTTACTCATTTTTGTTTTATCGCTGTTTGAATAAGGAACGTTAATGAAAAATAAATACATAAACAATCATCAAGTTGTGCCAGAGAGACAGAACTAGCAAATTTCAAATCCTTCTATACAAAGCTGTATGTATGTCCTAAGTTGCTTCATGCCAATTAACAAAAAAACATAAAAGTTATTGGCAAATGAAAAATGTGTGATAAAAATCCAAAATGGCCACCATTGTTATTACATAATCATGAAAAACATTTTTTTTTCTTTGCTTGTTTGTCATGTCCTAGAAACTCAGTGAACAGGTTTGGGAGAAGGGCAGGGGATGGAAGGGAGGGGGGGGGGATCATTTGATACACATCATCTTTCACACATGCCAAAATGACATCCAGTACAGATGTTGTATAAATAGCCTACAGTAGTTTTTGTGAGATTGAAGAAACAACAACTACGGCAACAACAACAAAAAGAATCGCTAAGAAAAGCGTTTGAATACAGTGGTGACCTATGTTTTTCGCGCTCAAAATAAATAACAAAACAAGGCAAAGCAAAAACAAACAAACAAAAAACTGTGTGACGTTTTTTCTTGTAATGAAATTTTTTTGTAGTGCCTACCAAGTTTTAAGTAAATGTATCACATCTTTGATGATGACTATTTATAAGTCAATTAAACGACATATTTATTTTTTGGAGCGAAAGTTCAAGATGATGGCGTTTCCTTAGCAACCATTATGTAAATCAAACATGCCAACAACAAAGATGTTGAAGGTTAGAACAAAATCTGATGTTCAGATAGCGTCCCATCTCCTTTAATGACAGACTTTTAGATCTGATTCCATTCGTATTTTGTATTAATATTGTAAAAATCAGAGTACAGTTTAGATCTAGACGGTCTCAGACAGTCAAGATTTAATTTAGATTTGATATCAAAATGTTCAGAGCTGAATGGAACTGTGATAAAACAATACTCTTCGATCCAATTTCCGGATTTGACAACGGAATAGGACCAGACTTAGACATGATATGTGGAAAATGATGTTTTCAATCTTGTCATTTATTTATATTCATTTATCTATTTTTTATATTTATTATTATTATTATTTAAATATAGTGCCGCGTCAAAGTTTATCTTGCATACCATAAAGCATGCCACAATGCCAGCGAACAAATGAGGATAATATGACTTGATCTCATCTCTCTGTTGCAATGCATTTCTGTTGTTTGAATGATTTGGAGTCAGACTAAGTACAGATACTTCGGATATACGATATCCCAAGGACTGAGCCCCTCTGTCTGCGACCCATCAGCTTCTTCACGTCATCGAAAGAAAAATCTTATGACAGCATTTTTCAATCTTCTGAAAAACAAACAAAATGTTCTTGGGACCTGCATAGCCAAACCAGCAGTATGAAGATGGTATATATTGACAACTTTATGTTTAGTAATCTGCACTTGTTTTATACTCCATGCTCACATACTCGCGCTACTTTTGTGGCTATTGCAATATGGCAAACAGGAAGACAATTTGTAAACTTTATTTTTCTTTTCTTTTCTTTCTTTCTTTCTTCTTTCTTTCGTTCTTTCTTTCTTTCTTTCTTTCTTTTTCTTGTTCTTTCAGCTATTTCTTTGAGTTTATGTTTCTTCATATTTATAACAATACGAAATGAAAGTAGATCTAGTTCTAAGCTCACTGACATCATTAATAATTTTTTTTTATTATTTGATAGACACAAATACAGCAAAATATTCAAGGTGAATAAAAGAGTGTTTCCGACATGCTTTAGTGAATGTAGATTAAAATACCTGTGTATACTGTGCACAGGTGACTTTGATCATGAACTTGACCTGTTGTTTTTATCGGTCCAGTGGTTGGAATGTGTATTTACTGGATAGCTAAAATGTTCTGTATTAGTTAGTGCTCATAATGCCTAATTGTATTTGCTATAATGTATTTCTGTTTTACCTCGATTTCACTGCCCCCTTCCTTTTTTCATTGCGACAACTATACCTTCCATCTACCGCCAGACCTTTCATTCCGATCAATAGATGTATATTAAAATATAATGTAAAATCAACATTGTTTGGGGTAAAGATTTTATTCTTACTTTATTATTATAATATATGGATACATTTATTTATAAACAGATAAATTAACACATGAATCCTGCAGCAGTATAGACAGTATTTTCATTTATAATTCAGTATAACAAACACTTTATATATGCCATTCGGCATGGCACTTGGAATGCAACAGAATTCTGCTCCATGGCATTGTTTTCAATATTATATGCCATCTACCAAAGATTCAGTCCTCCACGTGTCAAAACAATGAGCGATGACAACAACAACAAAACAAAACAAATACAAAAACAAAAACAGATTGCTGGGCAGGTCAGGCCAATGATAGCTCACAAACACGGATAATCATTAGACTGGTCATTACTTGTATGACGATATTTACCTATTTCACTATTTCTAATTGCATCATCCATATAGTCACCTCATGTGAACAGTAAACACTGGGTCAACAGAAGACACTTGCTTCTAGTTTCTCTTTTCTAAATCTTTCGAAAATGCGAAACCTCGCCCTGATATTCATATAACAATTTATCATCATATTAGTTTCCAACCTAAAGCCACGCCCTTCCGAAAGCACTTAATCTACAGTAAAGCATGACAGAATACATCCCAACAAATCCGCTGTTGTCTGTGGATAACAATATGTGATTCCTGTCGAACTGGGCAAAACACACTACTTTTACTGTGCGAGCATAGCCTACTTTGAAATAGAAAACACCTTTCCCCCGATAAAGTCTGTTTCGAAAGAAAGACTTTTAATATTCTTTCTGCATCTTTATTCACATTCATTTTCTATTTAAAAAGAAGAATCAATAGCTGTTATCAATACAGTCACTGTGTCATTCTGTTCAGTCTAATCCACCTAAGCACAAGGGCACTGCATATTTTTAAGACAGAGTATAACCAGGCAAAACTACAATTTCATGAAATAAAGCATTTCATATCTGCAATTGCAGATTCAGATCAAAACGCTCCAAAAGAGCAACATCGCTATCTCACTTTTAATACACAATAAACAAAATGCATTTTTCTTGGGGGGCTGGGGGGGGGGGGGGGTTGTTTCAAAGAAAGATGATTCTATTTTCATTATTATATACAATTGAAAGGAAGGAAATACAATAGTTTAGCTCTCATGAAAAGGGTTTTACCATAGATTAGCACACCTCTTTTTCAATGAGCAGATGGCTGAAGTCGTCTATATCCTCTGTTTGTACCATTGTGGCAAGCACTTAGGCTGGCTGCCCTCTACACCTCTTACAAAAAAAAAAACATACACAGAGAAGGACACATACACCAACATATTAATTCAAGTTTTCATTGTGCTAGATGTTTACTAAACAAGTTTCTATAAGTGCAACTTTACCGGACAGAATATGTTCAGTGGAAAAGAAAATCTTAACAATGAATAGCCCAAATAATTATTTAGTCGTATGTCATATTACAGTAAAGGAGGAAGGATTTCTACAATCATCTTCATAATTAAATTTAATACACGTGCATTGTTAGAGAAAAGAAATCAATACTGTCAGAACATGTAATAAAAGTCAAGCATCCGTGGTAAATGTTAACCTGTCGTTTTAAATGTTCACTTTCCTTACAATTTCAAATGTTAAACCAAACTTTTGAATTCTTTCTTTGAAATACAAAAGAATGAATGTGAATAAAGCTGCAGCCAGACTTGCAACACTATGGGGAAAAATTGTTAACACACTTGAATGAAATAACTGAAAATGAAATACAAAGACAATGAATGATTCCAAATAAGCAAAACATAGATAGCTGTTACCAATGAAGTCACTACGCTTTTCTGTTCAGTCTAAACGATCTAATGCAATGGGTATTTTTCAGGCACAGTGTAAGCAGGCAATATTACAAGTCAGTCTGTTGCTTATATTTCATTACATGTTGTTGGGTCCATTGTAATGAGAGTAAATATATTTGGCAACGAACCTGTCTATTCATCTGGCTGTCTCTTTGTGTGACTCTTGGTCTGTTTGTCTGCCTTATGTGTAGAAAGGTCTGGAGCCCACAGGCCAATGTGTCCATCTGCTGTTTACTTATCACTGCCTCCACATCTATCTTTCAATGTCAATCTAGCTATCTACTCATCCATCCATCCATCCATCCATCCATCCAACCATCCATCCAACCAACCATCCATCCATCCATCCATCCATCCACCCGGCCACCCACCCATCTATCTATCTATCTATCTATCTATCTATCTATCTATCTATCTATCTATCTATCTATCTATCTATC
>JBCEWB010120024.1:0-11534 GCA_039654565.1 Peronia peronii | reverse complement strand
TGTTCAAGGAGCCATCCGTGAGGCGCATGGGTTCCAAGGGTTCTGTCCTGAGGTTCCAATTTTGGCCAGGGCCGGTGGGTTCTCCGCCATAGGGCCCAGATCCGTCCTTCACCCCCGCGTGGTAGCGTCTGGGATGCCGGAGACGGTATAACTGCCGAATCTGGTATGCAAACGAAGGCGTATCACCCTGTATGGTCAGGGGTTATTGGTGGTGACATCCCATGACACTAGGTTTGGGGGAGACAACGGCATTGCACCAACCGCCGCGGCAGATCATGCTGGGGTTGTGTGGGCCGGGGAGGGGGTGAGTGCTCGTTCTCGGCCTTCCCTGGCCTGGATTGTACTCTGCTATTGACATACGTACAGACGGAGCTCGCCCTTGCTGGCTTGGCCTCCGGGTCCTCGTGTTTCGTAGTACAATGGAAGCTGACTGCCACGCCTCCCCCTCCTGGGTGTAAAATGAAGAAGGTGCACGACCTCTCACCAGTAGGTAAACGTTATGAAGTCCGGACAGGAAAGAAGAAGTGTGCAGGACTGCAGGTGCCGTGTTGACTTCGAAAGCTCGCGGCTGGAGAAGGCACGAGACCGCCAACAGAGACAGGCTAACAACTGTTGGGGTACACACTGGCGCTTGGGCAGGGGCCAGAAGGATGGACTGTTCAGGATGGGGCTGCACATCAGGATCTCGGAGCCTATGAGGCGTTGCATATTTGAGGAGAGCGCACAGGTACGGTACCGGGTCTATAGACGAAGGATAACATTGATTGCCGTCACCAGTGACCAATCCCAATTCTCTACTATCCAGTGGTTGGGAGGTTCGGCATCAGTACGCCCTTCCGGTCCGTGCCATTGTTCAAGGCGCACTACTGATTAACCAGTAAGGGCCCGGGATCCTTAAGTGGTCCTGCCCTGAATGGCCTCGGCCCAGCTCAGGGCAACCTTCTTCAACCTGCATGAAACATTGGAATCCGGAATGAGCTAAGTTTATTTATAATCGTGGCAATTGAGGCACCTTCCCATTTCCCACTCCCAATTCATTAGAATATTGCCAAGAGCTAGTTGCTCGCAGGAGAGAGAATGTCACAAGCTCCTCTAGCAATATCTTGTCCCAGTTCCAGGGATGGACATTGGATGACCACTCTGAGGCGAAATAGACCCACGATCACACATAATACCAGTGTAAGCTTTCACCAGATATTCTACGAAAAACTTCTGTCTTCTATAAAGAGTGAAATTCTCTTTCATTTTTGCTACTTCAGGGAAACAGTTGGGCATATCTGCCATAGAAATGGTTAAGACACTCTTAGTTTTGACAGAAACAGAAAAAGATACTGAGGCCAAATATCTTGCCCTTCAGAACCAGGAAGTGACTCTATGGACGCCCTGAATTTTCAATGAGTGGGAGCAAATTTCAAGAAAAGATATGAAGAGAAAGCCAGGAGAAGGGGCGAAAAAAATACACAGAGGTAATAGAGGACTAGTATGTGAGAAAAAGCTGTTCTAAGGCAAAAAAAAAAAAACGAATAAAACATTCTCCATGTCAATTTTAAACGCATTTGTTTTTCTAAAAACCCGATTTTTTGGTCACTATTTTGCTATTTAATATTTTATTTCTGGGCCGATTATAACAAAATTTGGCATATATCATTCTCGCAACAAGACTATTCGAACCTTTGTGAAAAATAGGTGTTTTTTTTTTAATTAAAAAGTGTGAAAATAATTTATATGAAATTTCAATACACCGCATTTAAAAAAAGAAAGATACACAGAACTTTATTTTGCATATGAAGAGCTGAAAATATAAAATAATTTTTAGATAATATGCCAGCCAACGAGCTGACTAAGTTTCGTTAGATTCCTTTCATATTTGGTGGAGGAGATAAATTTTGAAGATAGTCAATTTAGAAAGGGTCAAAATTGAAGATAGCGGCATTTCTATGGCAACCGTTCGAGAAAGTCTTTCATTGTTTTTCTCAAACTGAACACGCCGAATTCGATGGAAAAGGCTAAAATAGTCGATCTCTAATAATGATAATGATAACAATAATAATAATTTTTTAAGAAGTAGGAACCGAGAGATGTCCATTATTATTATGCTGCTTTCAACACTTTATCTACGTCGCAATGTTTTAAGAGTTTATCCTGAATGCCGACCTTACGGTGCTACAGAAATATCACTTTTATTCTAATCTTGTAATCATGAAACTTCTCGAAATATTTATTCTATTCATAAAAATATCTTTTTTTTTTCAGACTGATTGTGTATGAAGATGTATTAAATATTATGCATTAACCATCAATTCGACTACTGTAGACCGAAAAGCACCGATGCAGCTATGTAGTATATATAGTACTGCAAAGCTAAAGCTCTGAAACACCTCAAGAGACCTTAAAAAGATTCAAATACAAACTTTTTTGTCTTCCTTCTCCTCTCCATCTCCAAATCTCCAAATCTTTCTCATCCATTTGCTCCCTCCATAAAACCTTGCGGCCCAATTTTCGCTGTTGCAGCCACCTTGCCGATCTCAACTGGGTCTTCGCTCGGGAGTAGTTGGCCAGACTTTGATCTTCGATGTTTCAGTGACCAGTGGCTTTGCCGACCATATTCGTCTTAATGGAGCAAAAGCCTGGAGACCCCCAGCTGTACCTGGCAGTCATGTGCAGGTAATGATTCAGGCACTTGATTGCCACAAGATTAAGCCTTTTTGCCACTTTTTGCCGCAGACTTGGTGATTCTATCAAAAGACGAAACCCTTTTCTTTTTAAATTTAAGACACCATTCTTTTCCTGGCACACATTGCTAGTGCTTCTGTCTGCCTGATTTCTGTGTGCTTCATTCTAGATACATTTAGTTTTCCCTTTTCAGATTGAAGTCCATGCGGCTTCCATGCACAGGGGTACCATGATTTTACATGTACGTGTACATGTATATGACATTTTCGTTTTGGATCTATGGCAAACAAAATTTTTAACACAATCAATTATGTTAAAACAATGCCATAGATAACTAAATAAGAACGCAAATGAATGGTCTAAATAATAAATAAATAAACAAACAAATGAATAAATAGATCCATTTTCTTTATATGGTAAAAAGAATCTGCCTGCATTCATTTGTGAAAGTCAGATTACTGAAGTCTGCAGGACCCTGTGAATATGTAAGATATCTACTGAATTAATAATACTTGTGGAGATCTTCACTTGCGCCGTTTCTATGAGCAAGTTACCTATGTCGTAATCAAAATCATGTACACCTTATCAATGAAAGTGTATCCCTCTATTCAGATCGAGGATTCTTGTTCACTTTTGTCTCTCTCTCTATATAGATCAATCTTTCTCAGCCTGTCCTGTTAACAGGAATGCAAATCCAGGGAGACCCACAGCTGGCCGGACGAGTGACCTCCTGGACCTTGGAAACATCTCTGGATTGCATCAACTACAAGGCTGAGGTGAGGTTTTGAGTCTGTTTTATTACGTATCACTCACTCAGGAAATCTAAAATACTGATTCTTGAGCTGGTTTGTTCTGATCCAATTTGTGGCATTTCGGTCTTGTTGTGTGTGCGCGCGCGCGTGTATGTGTATGTATCTGCGTGTGTGTGTGTGTTAATGTCTTTATAAAGTATTGTATCTCATCCTTTGTGAAAGAAATTTCCGGCCGAGGACATACCGAATTTATCATAATATGACATCATATCTTTATTGTATCCTTGATTTTAACTTCACCTGTGACACAATAAGGTTAAAGGAAACCATTTAACACTTACGGAATGTCCGTTCTTGAGAGAGAAATACTCAGATTACAATGGCTTCCATTGGAATACTTGTGTGTCTGTTATACCTACTTTTTGTGTACATCATCATGTTAGCTTTTAAAAGATGTACACAAAAATGTAAATATACGTGAAAAGATGCCTTGGCTAGGCATTGAGGGAACACTAAGTGGACTTCGATCAACCTTATACTTTGCAACAGAACTGTGTAATATGGTAGTTGTATTAACCCCTATCATAAGCAGATATTGAATTTAAATGCAAAGGCAACTCAGTAAAAAATATTTAAATTTATGACTGATGAGTAAGAAAGGAAGTAGAAAGGGGGTAATTTGGTCATAAGCTGTTCTTATTGTCACGTTTGCAACTGATGAATATTTCTTATTATAGGGGGCCAAACAACTGCATAAATAAAAACGAGCAGCATCTGAGAGGTCACTACATCTTAAATTAAGAAATCTGCGAATTCTGTTTTTCTCAGGCAGCAGCTTGCAATACTAGATTAATCTCCATTTAATGTATTCCAGAAATATGCAATCGAGTTTAACAATCCTCTCCGGACCCAAGTCGTGATTCTCAAAAATATAGAATTCGTCTCCTGCATCCGACTTTATCCACAACAGTATCGAGGAAAGGTGCCCGCCATGAGGTTGGAGCTTCTGGGATGTGGTGAGGCCAGTCCTTATTATTCTCATTATTTCCCCCACCGCTTCTCTTTCCTTCTGACAATGTTTTTCCTTCTCTCTTTCCGCGCTTCTCAAAAGTTTGTTTAAGCATCCAGTTTTGTTTATAATTTACACTATATGTACTTTACTCTCATTTCTTTTGTCTTATTTTTTGTCGTCTCTCCCGGTCCGTCTTATTTATTGTCTGTCTATCTGTTTGTCTGTCTATCTGTCAGTCGGCCTATAATTATTATATACATTAATTGAGTATCTGCCTACCTATCTGGTTTCCTTGTTGACTGATCTCCCCTCTCTGCCGATCTGTCTGTCTGTCTGTCTGTCTGTCTGTTTCTCTCTCTCTCTCTCTCTATCTCTCTCTCTCTCTCTCTGTGCATGTCCTACATTTTCTGTTTATCTGTAGTGATTCTTCACTCTTTACTTCTTTTTTTTCTTTGTAATGTCTGATATTACCTCATTAAAAGTTGCCAAATATGAGATATCATCATAAAGACAATTGCAATCTTAGCTAGGTGAAGTATTATCATTTCTAGTTCAAATGTCAACAGTTATGATAACCCGGTCATTACTCACTCGCAGGCGTAGTTGACACTCCTCAATGTGGCAGCCATATTCGCCCCAGCGAGGAGATTTGGACAGCCGCCGGAAGCCGACAGTTGAACTTTGACCAAGAGGTCATCCTCTCCTGGATCAAAGTTGCCCTGAAGCTGCGCTTGCCCGAGGACTTTGGTGATGTCGCACTTTTTTACAGCAAAAACTGCGACAAGTGGAAATATTACGAGAACTTTGACATGAATATCGTAAGTGATCCTCACATTTGAAAGTTCGCAATGATAGAAATAATAAAAAATGCTATGTAAGTGTCATTTTCCTGCTGACATACCAAATTTTTTCTTTAAGTTTATCAGAGCTGCCTATCGTAAGCTATTTTGAACATTTTTTAAAATTACGTGTAGAACAAGGGGGGGGGGGGGGTAAATTTAATAAACAAGAACGACCCATGCAGGACAGTAGAATAATGTACATGAAAATAACATCATCAAAATAAAGATCATAGTTATGAGAGAAATTCAAAAAAATACAGCTGTAACACAAAAGTGGCAAAGTCCGGACTTAACACAGATGAAAGTACTCGCACACTCTAAGTCGGAGTCACTGACCTGTGCCTGGCCTAACAATGGCATTATTTTGCCACCGACAGGTGAGCGTTACGTCGGTGGATGAGAAACACAGGTGGGTGACCATCGAATTGGACACACCTGTGCGGGCCAGGTGTCTGAGGATCGTTCCTCCCTTGGCCACAAAGCTGAGGGATGTCCAAGTGGAACCATGCGGTGAGACATAACATATACGTTCTTATTTTCTTCACTTGTCTGAAACTTTCTGGTCTAAAAAATACTTCTTTTTTTTTTTTTCATTCGTGCACATACGTGATGAGAAGGAAAAGATATACATGTAGATGGAAACTGTAGGTTTTTTGTTGTTGTTGTTGTTGTTGCTATTGTTGTTTTTTAAATGTTCAGAAACTGCTGTCCTTATACTTTCGTCTGAAACAATCTGAATGCCAAGCAGTCTTTACATGCAAGATGTTAAAATTGGACTCTTACTGTTTAAATTCAGCTCCATTTAAGGAAGACACCCAACTTCCTTATCCTTAACGATTAAAGACTGTGAATCACTGAAAATATATCTTTCCCACTCTCAGTGGAACTGGTCGTTTGACTAATGGTTTAAAAAACATTTGCTTTTTTCTAAAATATAGAATGAACTTTCATATCAGATTTATAAACACAGAAACAAAAAAAAAAAAGGTTAATTTTTTCGAATAATTTTGCTACCTTACAGTCTTGTTTGGTTGCGATGTGAAAAGTCTATAAAAATTCTCACTTTCATTGAAAATAGTACTCTTGTTGTCCTGGCACCGGACAACTATTGCGACTGACCAGACTAACAGAAAAATGGCTCAGCGACAGTTTATAGAAATACGAACTTTAAAAATGTGCATCCCCGTTCTGCCACTGACGGCAACATTGATAGCCTTTTCTTGTTAGTTTTGTTCAGGTTTATAGGCTTTTGTTGTTGTTAAATTTTTTTTTTCAGGTTGTTTTTTCTGTCTCGTTTCCACTTGTAGATGCTTAATTCTCTTCATACAGGTGCTGGCATATCTTCAAGTCTGCAAGAGTTCTCCCTTGATGCCAACTCTAGCCCCGTTCTTAGTGGTAACGCAGTGTTTTGTTTCTGCTTATTTCTGCTTTTACGTCTGTGATATTTTGCTCAGTGCTTTTCACTTCCGAAAGAGAAAGATTGTGAGTAAAAGGAAAGAGTTTATGAAAAAGACTAGTAAAAATAGCAAAGCATGTTCGACATTGATAATAAGTTATTTTCTTCTGGTTTTTTTTTTTTTTAAGCCTTCAACATTCAGCATGAGGCATCGATATAGGCCTTTTTCTTCGAAATTGGATCATGTAAGTCTCAATCGAGCTTTGAATGTCACTTTTCAAAATAGCTTCTGAGATTCCGTTGGTAACTTGAGTGAGTAATTGGCTGGCTACGCTGAAACATGAACATGCGTAAAAATTTAGTCTTTGCGCAGACATTATCTACATGTAAAAGCCATACATGTATTATATACTAAGCTAGTGAACAATGGTTGACATATTTATTGCTACATTCTAGAGGTCAGACCGTTCAACAATCTATAAGTGAAATCATCTTCTCGAGCTTGAATTTGCTAACTTAAAATTTGTTGCACAAGGACACACAATTTCTGACCTTCAAATTCAACAAACCAGTATAATTTCCTGTCAAAATGTGCTTGTCACAAAGCACACATATTTTCCAGGGAATACCTGCTTTTCCTGAATTTAAATATGTTTTTGTCATCTCCATTTTTTTCTTTACAGATGAATCTATTGAAGATGTCACAGCTTTTCAGAATGCTTCTCCTACTACTATAAATCAAGATAAGAAAATTCCAGACCCAGGTATGGTATTTCTCTCGTTTTCCCTCTCGTTCTCTTTCTCTCTTTTAATGGAAAAAAACTGTTTGTAACATAATATTAATTGTGGGCTTCAGTCTTATCGGTTTCTTTCTTTCATTTTTTATTTATTTATTTATTTTGTTTGTGTAAATCTCTTTAATTGTGCTTGTTTTATGGTGTTTTTATTTTTTTTTTTGGACACTGATGTGAGCCTGTGCTCAGCAAAGACAGAGTATGCAACAATAATTGTTCGTATTCGACAAAGGGAAAAACAAAACAAAACATTTACACACAAAAAACCTGCAGAGTGTTTGTGCCCCCTGGTAAAAATACTCACTGATATTGTTACCGCTCTATCACGAATCTGATGACAATTTTTTTTTGCTTTGTCAATGGCAGTGAACAGTTTGGAGTGTTTGTACCCCCTACTAAAATTAGATGGGGATTTCCAGCTGTTCGTTTGGTCGGAAGTTTTCTATTTGCCTGAGTTAACATTTACTTTGAATATACTAATGATTGTAATAATTTTACCAGTAATATAAAGCATTGACTGTATTAGCTTTTTGTGGTGTTACATACATGTCTCAAATGAAATTATACACAACTCCTCAATGAAGCACTGACATTTAATTATTGGATATCTAATGTCTACATTCTCTCGACGTCCAAATTAAATGTATCGATGTGATTTCTCATTCGGGTCGTCGTTGTCGTCGTTGATTACAGTATTACCTAAATTAAATATATTCAATATTAAGTCTGGCGTTCCTGTGATCTCGTCTTTCTACTTCAACAGATCGACCCTTTTCTGTTCGTGACGTCATCAATTTCCCTCGACCGTTTCTTATTTGAAGTCAGTCTATATGCTCCACATGTGAACGCAGTGCGAAATTTGACGCAACTTTAACTTTTCTCTGACACGAAGCATTTAAAAGAATTGATAACGTTTTATTTAACACAGCCTTAGATTTTTGTACTATTGTCTTTAGTGTGTGACATTTCTATATCACATCATAGATAAGGACACGGAGACTCGTGATCGACAGTCGAAAAAAGAGAAAAATGAAGTCCAGCCCGAGGCTTCAGACACCGACAGGACAACTGTGCCCGGTAACACAATGGTCACAATAGAGTGCGTCACAGTCCAACACATCCACTCTGAGACAACCACAACTCCAGGGCTGATCACACCGGCATCGGGTACACTATCACCTACTACTCAAACTGTGGCAACTACAACATCGGAAAACATCCCAACGGTGGTTATAACGGAATTCAACGAACCAATTACGGACAATGTTGAAAATGACCTTGATGATGTTACCCCAGTTTTTCTCGAAGAAACTACAAAAAGTGATGGTGCAATGGACAAATCAGATCAAGATCTGCAGACTACGTCATTAGAAGGCACTTATATGGTACAGGAAAATGCTTCGAGCTCCAGTGCAGTTTCCAGTTTGAATGGTAGTACCGTTTTTGACAACACAGATGGTCTTGTCTGGAGCAATTCGTTCGCTGCCACAGAAAATGGAACCTCTGATCTAAATGAAACATTGTTACATGTAAATGGATCGCAGCCGATTGACGATAAGCCGTTTTTCGCCAGTGAAATGGAACAAAATGATCTGAGTGATGAGAAAAACATACTCGACAGTGGTAAGTTTATTGATTGTAAACTTTCCATTTCCCTCTCAGCTCGGGAGGAATAAAAACAAACAAATGACCAAAATAAATATTAATTTGTTGAATCGCTTTTCTCCCTTTTCATATTCATTGTTTGTTCATCTTTCTCCACTCCTCATTTCCATCTCAACAGTCATCTCGCCGCAGATTGTCGTTGCTATCGAATGTTCAGTCATTAGTTAGCCACTGGTTTATATATTCATAAGCATCCACAAGTAAGAAAATGAGTACCTAGCATCTGTAATGTTCATTCTTAGATTTGACAGCAAATTTCAGATTCACAGGGAAATTCATGCGAGATATCATTGTTATTCGGATGTGGGATTGTCGATCACCGCAATCTACTTCAGGCGTAGATAAAACAATGAAGGTTGCAGTGATGTGCACATGAAATAACAAAAGAGAAATCCGAGACTATGCTGACTATGAATACATGTACTAAATTTACATTCATTGGCCTATTAAAGACACGACGTCATCAACCTGCAAATGCTTACGAAAGCTTTAATGCTCCCCTGCATGGAATTAATTGATTGTTATCTGTGTCCTTTTTTTTTTTTTTGACAGCTAACCATGCGT
Source organism: Peronia peronii (assembly GCA_039654565.1). Lineage (NCBI taxonomy): Eukaryota > Metazoa > Mollusca > Gastropoda > Systellommatophora > Onchidiidae > Peronia > Peronia peronii. The sequence goes on along the minus strand of JBCEWB010120024.1, from coordinate 1,836 downwards.
GGCAATGCGGAGTGAAGCCCTCCATGAAACAGTATCGGAGAAAACGAGTGGTCAATGGACAGGTCAACCGACCGGGCGAATGGCCTTGGCTGGTCTCCATGCATTTCTTACCGTGAGTTGACCTCTAGCAGCAGAACAATACTGCACTATGCATAAGATGCTTGAGGGGCGAATGGGGGAGGAGGATCCATAATTAGGGTTGCCGAAGGAATATTACATTTATATCCTCAGTCTGAAAGCCGAATAGGCAGAAATAAGATTACAATGTGTAAATTAATCAATCTTTGTGCAGCACTTTATTTCCAGCACTCTCAGTGAAATCATAAGCTCACTCAGGCATTTCATTTACTTAAGCCAAAATTTGATGAAATAAAGTATTAAATTTTGTCTGAAAAACTCCAGGCAGGCAATAAAATGCTACTAACAACATTCTAAGAACTTGCTTTAAAGAGAATGCGTGTGTATGTTTTCATAGCAGTTTATATAAACCCTAACCTTCCGATATTGGTTCTTTTCTTTTTTAGGTGAGTATGTATGTACGTGTGGGGGGAAATCCTAACATTTCGGCATTGGTTCTTTTTTTTAGTCGAGTATGTGTTTGTGGGGGAAGAGGAAGGGGATACACTTTTGTCAGAGTAATTGACACACAAGAGGAGTAACCTTATAAAGAGAATGGTAAAACTTTTCATAGTCTGACATACATGTACTTCTGTTCTCTGTGTGAGGTAAGTTACAGGATTTATATATTTGATTGAAATGTATAAAGTTTTTGTCACTGTTCTGTTTCAGCGATTTCAGTTTTACGCGGGAGTCAGGTTACAAACATACATGTGGAGCTAGCCTCGTGTCTTCGCAGTGGATAGTTACGAGTGCCCACTGCTTCTCGTGAGTATTCATGATTGCATTGTCCCCTCACACATTTTGGAAAATGTAAAGAGTAAATTCGTTCATCCATCCATTCATCCATTTATCCATCCATTCATCCATCCATCCATCCATCAAGCACCTCTTCTTTATTGTCTGTCCTACCACAGAGATGAACTAGGAACGGGCTTAGGCAACTACAGTAACTGGCGAATCTTTATGGGGCTGAACGACCTGGCCAGAGAAAATCCTGAAGATGAGCGCTTTATTCAGGAACGTCTTATCCAGGAAGTGCATATTCGTCCTGAGTACGACAGTAAGTGATCCTCTGATCATTTTGTCAAAGGTTCATAGCTTGGTGGATATCTAAAGATGAGATGCACTACCACATTGGCCATTGCTAGCTGGCTTCCGTTTGCAAGTGAGACATATGTATCTCTTTGGCATCGACAATAGAACGGTACAGAAGAACTATTTTCTTACTAACTGGGCGCTGGGCGTCGAGTCCAGTACATGCCGATACAAAGCAAGCCGCACTGGTGTATGTAATAATAAATGCAAGTATAACTTATTGCTTAAAATTCAACAAAAAATTATCCTTCATGGAGACTAAAAAGTGGCCATGATTGTCTGAAATAATTGCGTTAAAATTAGACTAGTTGTCGAGTTATATCGTTGCATATTATCAGGAGGTCATTTCAAGATTCAAAAGAATGATTTTGTTTTCTATTTTCTTTAAAGGAACACATCCTACGTTGCTAGGATGACGCTGAGCACATTACGAGTACTTGCAATGTATAGGAACTGGTTACAGCTGTTGTTCATTATGTGAGGTGTCACCATGTCACATTATGTATATGACTCATTGCCAAATAAGAGAAAATCCTATAGGTCGTGTGATACAAGTAAGAAAAATTAGCATTTTGCAGATCTCTCTAATCAATGTAGTGATTATAGCATATATATGAATGA
>JBCEWB010120013.1:0-11534 GCA_039654565.1 Peronia peronii | reverse complement strand
CTATTTGATATTCTTCTCTTGATCATCGTTTCTTTTGATTGTAGTTTTGGAGCACTTGAGAGGACTTGAGTGGGCCACGTGGCCTTTGATTTCTGTTCTTCTTTTCTGTTCAAGAGGATTTCATCTTTGGACATGGAATTTCTCACTGTTCTATTCGGTAAAGTTTCCTTTACCTTTTGAAGGAGTGTCTATTGAGCTGCGCAAGCTTATTATGGCGATAATTTCAATTTGTGGCGATAAACCCCAAGTTCAAGTTCAAATGGTGAGAAATATCACAGAGCAACAAGGAGCCCTTAAAAATGCCAGACTATCTTGCGACCGACAGTTAGTTCTCAGCCACACAGTACACCATTGCTTACATACTGAGTAGGCCCACTCAAGCATACTTTTTGTGTGCCCTCTGGAAATAGATGACGTCATGCCCGGTCTATGATCAGTTACGGGAAACCGAACGGTCCGAACGATCCGGTCTCTTTAATTGTTACAATCTCAACTTTAAGAAGCCATCGGCTTCTAATTTTCTGTCAGTGGGTTTACAATAACCGTAACATTTCATCTGTGGCAAAAACAAAAAGAAACTTGACACAACAAAATGATGTTGCACTACCCCTTTAAGAATGTTAATCAGTGAATGCTTCATCTGTCTGAACTGTGTTTTATTGGTTGACAACTTTCCAAAATGCTGCATGCTGAAATTGAAGTTTTCACTTTTTGAAAATAGTTCTGGAGCTCAGCAGCCACTGCATATCGTCATCTTAGAGGCCAAAATGGTGAGGTCTAAAATAATATCATGAGGGCATTGAAATTCTGAAATTCTACTGCAAAATTCATTTTCTTTCTGTATGAACTACAAATTGTATCAGCAACAGAGCCTACTTTATATTAGTTATATCTGTTAGTGTTACAGTGGATTTTTACTGCCTGAGATGATGGACTTGAAAATGGTGTTGGTCATTTTTGCCTCCTGGGTGACAATATGGACTTAGTTTGGTTTGGCATTGGTATTTCATGAAGTCGAGATGTGTGCTAGATTTTGCTTTGTGTACACAAACTGTCTTTGGCACAATATAGCTGTGATCTGCTGATAGGCCATCAAATCCCAACATAAACAAACAAACACAGACTATCTGTTACTGTGATCTAAAAGCAACAGTGTGATGCGAGATTTTCCGTTTGCAGACACAACATTGTCATCGATATGCCTGTACCCAAAGACATTTTCTCTCACCTTCCAAAAGAGCTCCAGCAGGGGAGACAGATCAAGGTGATACCAGTGGCTTTTAACATCGGCATCAATGAGCAGGCAACCCTGGCAGAGAAGTAGGTCAAACATGTTTCATTATCTTTTCTTAATATGCCCTTCCCTTGTCTTTTTCTTTTCATCCTTTCTCTCCTTTCTGTTTATTCACCCAAATCTTTTTCAATCTTTCACCAATCTATCCATCCATCAGTTTGTTGGTTCATCTGTCTTTCTCTCCTTCAGCCATCCATCTCCCATCTATCTGTCCATCCATCCATCCATTCACCCATCTATCTGTCCATCCATCCATCCATTCACCCATCCATCTGTCCATCCATCCATCCATCCATCCATCCATCCCTTTATCCCCCATCTATCTGTCCATCAATTAATCCATCCACTCATCCATCTGTCCATCCATCCATCCATCTATCCATTCCTCCATCCATTCATCCATCTGTACATCCATTAATTGGTTCATTCATCTATCCACTATTTCTTTTGATAGATTTGGCAGCACAGCCCTACAAGACAAACTGAATGTGGAATCGTTTGCCAGGGTGTATGAGTACTACTCATTGTACAGCAAGTACTTTGATGATCCTTGTAAGTGTCAGAAGAGAAAAATAAAATTGAAATATCCATTTGGTTCTGGAATGTCATCAGGGAGAATAGCTGTACCAAAAAGTAATTGACAAAAGGCTTTGAGAGAGGAAACATCTATGCTGGTCAAAAGTTTAGAAGTTTTCAGGTCAAAGTTTGTAAAAGTATGAAGTCCAAGAAGATGTGTGAGTTAGAAGGTAATACAGTTCTCGGATTTTCTAAGAAGTTTTAGGATCCAGTGAGCTATGAGTCAGAGTGTAAGAAATCACTATGCGTGTTTTTCATTTCATTTCTCTGTCTTGAGCACTTTCTCTCTCTGTCTTTTCCTTGTCTACTTTGCCAACAGTGGACAAGTCGCATGGACTGGGGTCACTCAATCACATGGTCAAGATGCTGCAGAACAACGTGATGACCAAGAAGAGCAAGAATGTGGATGTCCTGCACACAGCGGCTGAGGTAAGCACTCGCCGAGCTGTGCACTGGGACAAAATGCCTTTCTTCATCACTTTCTAAATAGTTCCCAACTTCTTTAAGTCTAATTTTCCACAATATTTGATCACTTCAAAGAAGATGATTGCTTGGACTTACCTACTATTATGGATAGTGGTGAAAGGGTTAACGCAACCTACAGCAACACTTCTTTCTGTAAAAACTGCATTTTGTTTACTTTATGTTAAAGGAGAGATGGTACAAATTCAGAACAAAAATTTTGAGAGAAAAGACATTTTGTCACACTATTTTGAAACTATCAGAGCTGAAAAGTTGACTCTTTCCCTCTTACAGACCAGCTGTGAAGCCCAGCACAGGCCCAGCCTCTCGTAGAGAGATCAGTAAGGCAAACCTGGTTCACAAGACAATGTAGTCCTTACAAGGAAATGCACAGGCCCAGGTTATTTAGAACCATGGAACGGTAGCACTGCTGATGAAATATTAAGGACTTCTGTTGGCATTCAATAAAGAGTGAACGGAATTCATTTTCCTCCAAACTATTGAACAACCTCTGGTCAACAAAAAAACAGACAACAAGCTTATCAAAAAAGAGAGAGAGCAAGAGAAATTGTTACCCATTGTTTGTCAACTTTTAGCTGCATTTAAATATTTCAAATCCTGTTATGGACAGACTGAGGGACGATTGTCTTATTCTTCCAATACCAGACGTGTGACAGATGTCGACAGTCAGGTCCGTCCATCTATCTTTTTGTCCAGGGGATCTGAGGAACTTCATGTCCTGGTGTTAATCTCTTGTCATTCAGCTACTTGAGTTTTTAACAAAGGTCATTCTTGGTCTGTCTCAGTCTCATCTGTCCAGTCAGAATTTCTTTTTCAGTGTCTGATAAACAGTGTATCACCACCCGACAATGCTGGGATAGGTCGGACTTGAGCCAAAATACAATTGATGTTTCATGGCATGGCTGAGCATGAGAGCTATCAGACAGTGTCATTCAGTCATCTATGAGTTCACTAGAAGTACAAAAATCATAGCTCATCAAATGTCCTGTGCTATCTCAGAAGCACTGAAAGGTGCCCTACATGTGTGCTGCTATCGTACAGCACTGACAAGCTGATGGGTGAGATAAAATTGTGGTCCTAATTGTTTCAGGTGGCGAGATCGATGAAAGCTCTACGCGTCACTATGTGCAAGAGTGGGAAAGATCGTACAGCTATGGCGGTGACGCTGGAGATGGTCCACATACTACAGCGACACCACAACCTGGCCTCTCACGTCTTCATACAGTCACTGGACTGTCTCCGCAGGTAGGCAGGCAGACAGGATTAGCCAAAGACAAAAAGCTGTGACAGTTGAAACAAACAGTACAGACAACAGACTCTTTGAATCTTTGCTTCCCTGACGGATGACTGAAATCAGAATTAGACCATGAACAATAGAGCAAAATATTGCTCTTGTCTGTTGGATGACATGAAAAATTTCTCTTTTTTTCTGGTCTTGTCTGACATTGGTCGGTCTCTGAGGAGCAAATATTGAATGATTCTTGTTGTATGGGTTTGTTTGTCTCCCAGTGAAATCCATGGGGGGCAGTGGCTCTGAGTTTTATGAATTGATGCATCCTGAGAGCACTTTGGATGACTTGAAAATATGGTATTTATTGTCCTGTGTTGTGGTTGCTATGGGCACTGACATTACATGTACAGTCAAATCAGCTTATATGGAATTTGCTGGGACCACCTGAGTGGGTTCGAATAAAGAACGTGCGAGGCCATGTTTTTTTAAATTAAGGATTATTTCCCTTTATACAGAACTCGCGCGTGCTGTCAGGTTCCCCTTTATCTTAAATTCAAGTGCACTCGTTGAATTGAAGTTTAGCCTATGAAAGGCTGTTTCAAAGGAGAAAGTTGATAAAAGTAGAGGTAGAAGAGTCTTTTAGTGTTTAGTGCTGGAAAAGACTATAGCCGTGAAAAGGGCTGTTACTAAGTTTTATCCCTGAAAAGGGTTACACGCTGTACTATTAATTAAATTTTAGCCCTGAGAGTAGTGCTGGACCAGTCATTGATTACTTCTTGATTTACTGTAGCTGCCTCTCCACGACTGTCTTGTATACAATGTCATATCTTTGCTTGAAACAGTCGAGTTTTTTAGTTGAGATCAAAGATGAGGAGGTTGCCACTTTTTCCATATGTTCCCTATCTTTTAAGATCGTGGACATTGTATTTGGGGAAATGCCAAACTTTTCAGCTATGGCCCTCTTGGACATTGCACCTCTGTCGATTTCCTGCAGCATTTTCATTTTCAACTCAGTGGAAAGAGTCGTCCTCTATCTCTTCCAATGGGTTAGAGAAAGCCATCACGTAGTCTATAAAGCACGTCAGCCGCAAGCAAATGATCGAGCACGATGGAGAAACTGACTAGAGCTATACCATCATGGTGCTGGAACTAAGAAGACAGTAATTGTAATGTAACACAAGCGCAAGACCTTTTTATTGTTTGCCTACACACTAAGTATTGTAGTAGAATCATACATGTGTGTGACCGTGTATACCTGTACTGTAGGCTCTTCAGGGATGCTTGATTATTGATTGTCGATCGATTGCTTGGCATTGCTGCTTCTCATACGTTGCCTCTCTCCCCACCCCCCCGCCTTTGAACACATAGGCCTACTTACACCGCGGCGTGGAGCACATTCACAGTACTTTTATGTAAATTAATTTGCTTAATCCTTCTTGTCCCATCCATGGCATTGTCTCCTTTGTTTTCTGCGTTGGATGGAAACCACACAGAGAGAACAAAAGCTGATTTGTGGCGGCGCTGACCAGTTTGAGTTAAAGGAAACTAGCAGCGATGACTTCTGATTATGCAGGAAGCATTTAGTAGGTGCAAAGAGGAAAAAAAATTTATTGTTTCATTTTTTTTCGAATTATCAGAAATTCAGATAATCAGAGTTTGATTTGAGTGGACTCGACTGTATTGTTAACATCCTGGAGAAACCTCCGCAGACATTGGTTAGTTATCAAAGGAAAGGAATTCTTTGACCACGTCTCACTTGGCTCTCGTTATTTTAGAAATTCAGTGTCTATTCAGGAACTACCTCTACTAAAGCCATATAAGTCTTAGATGGCATCATAGATCTCAGCCTTCTGTTGATGTTAATTGGCTGCAAATTTGAAAAAGTTTCAAAATCTGACTGATTGACATTGTCAATTAAAGGCTCAACATGGCGGTATTGTAGTACAGGTAAAGAGAGAAAGAGAAGTTATCCAGTTTGGATCAGTAAAGCTTGTTTGATCTCTAAAATGGCCAGCTAGTGTGGGCAGAGCAAAGGGTAGTCAAGTATTTAACCCTTCATTGGTATGCCTATTTCCTCCCCCAGTGCCAAGAAAATTTCACAAAATGGGCAGAATCACCAGTGGACTATAACACAATATGATTTCTGTCGAGATTAAAACTCCGTCACTGCTCTGTTGATGTATAACACATGCCATAGTATGACTGGGGTCAGATGTGCTATTACTGTGTTTTACGGTACAAAACGATGTTTTATGATGAAGTACGCTGTATGTCAGTAGCACATCTGACTCCAGTCGTATTCTGACGTATTTGTCAAGAAAGCAGTGAAGGGGTGTAATAAATAAGTACGGTAAGTAGTTCATTAGGAGGATGATTGGCACAAGGGAGATAATGAGGTGGTGAGATAGAATTAAGACTAGTAATTTCCTCTGAGAAATTCTTGCAAATCTCGGCAGAAATTGAGTTAATCACCATGGCAAGGATTTGATTTCATAAACCAGATAATTGGAAACACCAATTACCAGAGCTGATACCTCACAGTCCACAGTGCTGGTGGACCAGCTGAAGCTTGTAGATTTCTTATCTATTCAGTCCTTAACTCCTTTTGGGCGTGAGCATTTTGGGAATCAGACATAATTCATTTTTGGCCAAATTTTTCCTAGCAGGAAGTAACAGACACAAAATTGTTTTGACTCATGAAATGTGAACATCAGCCTTGCCTATTGCATATCGTACGAGAAGAAACTGAACAAGCAACGTTCAGAAAATAAGAACAAGAAAATCTTCCAACAAAAAACCAGTCAAATAGGAATCACAGACATTGCAGCACAAAATCTGAGGTGTGGCTGCTGTTTGACTGATAGATTGGGAATACGTCCTTAATGGTTTCATGGTCAGCCAACAGACTGGAAGTATGTCCAAAACGAGTTAAAGCTTTAATAGAAACTGCAGGTGTGATAGAGTTTCAGTGATAACTTTAATATATTCAGGTTTAACACATAGCAGTTTACGTTATAGAGTGACACCAAATCAGCCCCATGTCACTACCCACCCGTATGCCCTACTATGGACAGCCGTATAACATACCATACAAGGCAGCTTGTGTTGGTGACAAACAGCTTGATCTCCTAAATCTCATCAAAGATCTGAAATTGGTGGATATTTCATTCTGTTTATCATTAATTTTGTATTTATAAATTTTGCTAATTATTAATTAACAGTGTGTATTATATACAAGGAGCAGGAATAGAGAACATGAGAAAATTGGTTGAGACAGCACAGAGAAGATCAGAATGGGAGAAGATTGTGACGGCCGTGTGCGACGTATGACGGCGGGGGGAGGATTTCAGATGTTCAGATTATACAAGATATTAATGTGGAATTAACCTTTTCACATCACGCCGCCCTAGTATTGAGTGGCACCAGTCGCGACCTCTATTGTCACGTCATGCGAGTCTTGAGCGCACTGCACTGCAACTCTCCACGTCACGCCACACAAGTTTTGAGTTCAGAGTTTCATATTTTTTTACGTTGTAATATTGAGTGTGCATTATTTTTTTTAAAGTAACATTACTATAATATCACATTTCATCTGGCAAAATATGAAATGAAATGAGTCACAAAAAATCCTGTACAAAAAACTTTTTGTTTATTGACTTTTTGAAAATTGTCCAAAATGGTGCGTTTACAGGGAATTTCTATCCCAAATCAGTACGTCAGGAGAGAATTTTGGGTTCGGGCAAGGCGCAATGTGAAACGTTAATTCTTCACTAATGGATGTTTGCCACTGAGTGCGTCATTATGCTGAGAAAGATTGAAAATGGTTTGATGACAGAAGAGTTGAAATGCAAGTTTTGTCGCAGACTGAGGAGGTCAGATACGATGACGTGACAATGTATTGAAGGCAACAAGTAGTCGACACGGATGCAGTTTGTGAGCGTTGAATTGTAAGAACAGATTACTTCTTTTTTTTTTTTTTTTTCAAATTTGCAGAACACAGTTTGTATATCAAATACTTGGATGTTGTGTTAAATGAGTGCTATGTCTTGAGTTGTTGACCTTACTCTTGGTCTATCCCAGCACATATTATTTAGTATAACAACTATTTTGACCCAGTGTGTACGGCCCTGATGCTTTTTTAGATTTGTTAAACTGAACATTTTGCTTCACTGTTTTCTCTTTGCAGTGTTGGATGTCGACGAGAGAACACCTTCAAGAATATCGGAGTCAAGAAATATGCCTTCATCAGTCTCCAGATGCTGTATATACCAAAGCTGTACCGAGCTCCCAGCGGGACGTACGGCAACGTAACGACATAGATATTGTAGTCACACACTCACTGTAATACAAAGACACAGACTTTTGTAAAGATTCATATTGAGCGTATGCCTGCAGCAGTGTGCAGTCATAGTCAGGAGTATCTTGCACAATACTGAACTTATCATTCATATGTATTGTATTGTTCTATTTTTTGTCACTGTCACCTATCATTGCAGTTTCAGAAACTTGATGTACAAGTATAGGATGATAATGATGACTTGTACCAATCTCTCTACACATCTGTCCCAAATACTCCCATAGTTGACACAAAACTTGATGTCCAAGTTTTTTTTACTGATCCGAGCTTGCACTGGTCTCTTGTGTCTGTCTATCATCAACATTTCTTACAACTGACGCAGTCCTCAAAACTTCCTATCCAAGTCTTGTATGATGATATGATGTATGTCATTATCTGTCTAGATCTTTGTCATCAAATACTTCACAGCTGACACAGATGTGATGTCCAGCTGTTGGATGATGGTGATTTCTGCATCTACATGTGATTAAACAGTTTCCAGAAACTTGATGTTCAAGTCTTGTGTGATGACGATGGCTTGTACTGCTCTGTGTTGACACTTCTGTAACAAACTATTCCCCTAGCTTGATGTCCACGTCTTGTACAGTAATGCACTTCCCGCTCTCAGCACCTAATTCTCCTGGAACTGATACAAAACTGGATGGCCAACTTGACTGGCTTTCGTCTGTCTACATGTCCACCACCACCAACTGTCATCAAAGACCACAAACTTCCAAAGTCCCAGTATGTACATCCCAGCAAATGTGACTGTTTGCTCTAGAGTTTCTGAATGTTTGAAGAATTGAAGGCAAAGATGAACTTTCTATCTTTTCATTGCCTAGGGACACATGCAATCAAAAATGTCGAAATTTGACAACTTACCGCTCTCCGTTTTAAGACTCTTTTCTAACGCTGATACAATTGATCAATGAATATCGATTCCTAATGTGATGAGCCCCAATAACCTAAGACACCACACCAAAGGCAAGATGCTAATCTTGAAGACAGTCAAAGATAGGCTTTCTATCTCTGCATTTTGTCAAGGACACATGCAATCAAAAATGTCCAAATTTGACAACTTACCACTCTTAGTTTCAAGACTTCATTGAAGAAAGTCAAAGGACTTTTAATGCTAAAGTGAAACTTTGTTGAAAAAAGTGAGATTTCACTTACCTTAACTATAGGGTTACAAGAGTTAACTTTGAATGGGAACATCTTAAAACAGAAAAGTTCCAGCTAAATTAATCTTTTTTTTTTTTTTTTTTGACCAAAGTAAACTGTCCATTTCCATCGATGCCCAACACATGGAACTTAAACCTTATGAATATTTATGTCGATATCAAGTGACGTTTTCTTGTGTACTGTAATAGTGTTGTTACTCCTGGCCAGTCAGATCAAGTTGGAAGTCACTGGACTCAAACAGAGAAATTGGGGCTTGAAATGTCATGAACATGATCTGATATTGATGTCCTCATAGTGCAGAAAAACTTTAAAGAATTTGTCTTTGAATAAGAAAATCTGGCTGTCTGTGAGCAGATTATAAGTACATAATTATGTTGTGAGGTAAATATATATATGTGTATATATATATATATATACAGAGAGAGAGAAAGATTTTTATGTTAAGCTGTTCATGTTTGCCAATTTTCATCCTGATTTTAGCTAACGCCCCCCTCTGTTTCTTCAGTTTGCTATTCCTGGCTAATTCAAAACTAATTGTCACCATATGAAATTGTGGCTGACTCAAGATTTTACTTTATACGGTAGTTGTAGCTCAGTTTGATGGAAATTGACATACAATTTTTTTAAGTGGGTGCCAGACATGCATGTATTATATTATGTAGGTTTTTATATAGACATATGTATGTGATAAGAACTATGTGTTACTCACATACTGATTTGTTTGTAACTTTGACAATAGCTGATACCAGTGAGGTCCGTTTGATTGCAAACTGTGCCTGGTGGTCGGCCTGGGCTGTGAAAGGCAGACAAGTGTGCAGGGATGAGACAGTCATGAAACTTAAACATCTTTCCTGGAGTCTCAGTTTTGATCTCAGAGCTGCTAGTCAGTTCAGTCAATTCTAGAATGTTCACATTGGCCTCGTAGAATGAGGGTGCAAGAGTTCTCCAGTGAACATTTGATACGTCACTGAATGAAGGAATAAATAAATAAATATATAAAGAGAGAAATTAAATACATGTATATTTTAAAACTCAAGATGAAAAATAGAACCTGTAGACAGAAATGTTATTGAATTAAGATAGTTTCATGTTTGTGTTTAGTTTACCCTGTTGAGATCTCACTCCTCATCTCCTCTGTTATTGTCAGACCCCCCCCTCTCTCCCCCCCCCCCCCTCCCCCCCATACTGTGACACTGTGAGCTGAATGTTGGTCAGTTTGTTACTGTGATAGCTTGGGCTGCCATCTGGGCGCACAGAGACATCAGTGGATACTTTTTCTAGCTTACTGCAGGAAGAGTGAATTCATTATGATAATAGATGTGCAATTTATCTCATTATCATTACATACACACATGTCATAATAAGTACATTTGCTCATGTCAGATTCATTATTAGCCGCTGTTACTATTAGTGTGACATGTCACGTGTCACATTTGTAGGTTTCAGTCTTGGAATTATTGTGGGCATTTACGATTGTTACCCCCCCTCCCTCCTCACCCCCCCCCCCCCAAACTGTTCCCTATAATATTTGTGCAATGTTTATGTACATTCTCTAGAATAAAACATTGGGATGCCTCAGTCCTGCCTGATGTGTAGTTGTGTGTGATGTCTAGTTGTGTGTGAGGTGTAGTTGTGTGTGAGGTGTAGTTGTGTGTGATGTGTAGTTGTGTGTGATGTGTAGTTGTGTGTGAGGTGTAGTTGTGTGTGAGGTGTAGTTGTGTGTGCTGTACCAGCTCAAGGTTTCCAGAGTGGCTGGCATGTAACACTTGAGACAAACCTTTTTGTTTCATAACTGAGAGATGATGGGACCAAATGTGACAATAACAGTGAGCAAACTGTGTCTGTCTGTCTATCTATCTATCTGTCTGTCTGTCTGTCAATCTGTCTGTCTGTCTATCTATCTGTCTGTCTGTCTGTCTGTCTATCTATCTGTCTGTCTGTCTACGTGTCTGCCCGCCTGCCTGCCTATCCACCTACCTATCTATCTATCTATCTATCTATCTATCTATCTATCTAGGTGCCTGTCCACCAATTTGTCTGTCTGTCTGTCGTATATCTGTCTGTTTATCAGTCTGTCTTTCTATTAGTCTACGCGACCCTGTATAGTAGTTCAGTATCTGCACTTTTGTCTATCTGGCTATCTCTATTTTTAGCCAGTGTCATAATATCTTTGCCATAGTTGACCTGCAGACAAACATTACTTGACTGTATTACCTCATGGGTCTGACATTGCAGTGACAGGTGAGGAATGTAAGCCATGGTCTGCTATCTGTAATCATTGACCTACTGACACGTTCTTCAGTCCACATTGCTACTCTATCTAACAGGTACATACAACTTATTTTGTTCTTTCCCCTTTCTCTCTCTCTCTCTCTATCTATCTATCTATCTATCTATCTATCTATCTATCTATCTATCTATCTATCTATCTA
>JBCEWB010120003.1:0-11535 GCA_039654565.1 Peronia peronii | reverse complement strand
GATAGATAGATAGATAGATAGATAGATAGATAGATAGATAGATAGATAGATAGATAGATAGATAGACAGATAGACAGGTAGATGATGGGAGATATGTGTAACTAAGAGAAAGGAGCGATGAAATAAAAGAATGTAGATTGAAATCCAGGTGTGGAGAGAGAAGTATCCCTTAGAGGACAGAAAGTGACAGAAAGAGAAAGGAGGGAGACTGAATAAGACAGAGGTGAAGAGAGAGACAGATAACACATGGTTCACGTAACAGGCACAAAAGGAGAGTGCAGGCAAAGATGAGACAGTGAAAAAGATGGAATTAGTCTTCATATGTAAACATGTGCATTAGAAGATAAAGATGTAGGAAGGAAGGGAGGAGTGTAATGTGAGACTGTTAAAAAATTGCATCATTTTGGATGGAGATGACTAAATTATTGCCTGCCTACGTTATGTATTACAAACTAACTTTATTTATCAATTTGACTGTATTCTTTCACATAATATAAAGTCACTTGTAACATGGAATGTTACATGTTAGCCTTTTTAGGAAGGTGCAGGTGAATAAGCTTATCTTTATGTAGGACTGCATTTGCGCGCGTTTGTGTATCTGTAAAATGTGAATGTGAACGATCGGAACTAAAAATTGTATGAAAGTTTGGGTGCATAGAAATAGCCTATCTCGTAGATAATCTACATGTCTAAGTTGCCCTCAGAGTGCCTGATTCCGTAAAATGCTGCGGCTAATTTATAGATCAGTGCACGAATAATATATAGTCTATCATAAATTATCAATTTCATAATTTTAAAGATAGACTTTAGGTCGACAAGTACAAACTATTGCAATGAGATCTGAGCAAATGAAGGTTTGGCAAGGAGCTTACATGTCATAGAGTGCAATGTCAAGCTAACCCCACTGGAATGTTTACATTTTAGATGCTAACGATTTAAATGCTTTGCACCAGGCCAGGAATGGTGGAGAACACTTGAAAACAAACAAGTAATGGCAGAAATCTGCCGTTTTAAGACCCACTTTAACCTGCTTTGACTAAAGGCTGTCAGTACTGAATGCAATGAATTATTTTTCCACTTGCTCAAATATAGCTTTCAACAATATGAAAATACGAGCTCTTAACATCAGCTGATTCTAAAACAATCTACATATTTTTTGTCATGGTAAAAGAGAGATAACAAAGCCAAATTAGATCGCCATGGCCGAAAGTGGTTAAAAAACAAACTTCTGTCACGGGTTTGAAACTCGAATTCTACTAAGGGATTGGAGACATTAGTAGATGAGAACCTGCATTTTCTTCAGTGACTCAACGGTCTCCTGACTTCTTGGATAGGGAAGCTCAATGCCTAGCCTTCTCAGATAAGGGCCATCATATTTCGGAGGCTCTGTGTGTACCTTGCGAACTGTCTGGACAAACATTTCCAAATTCGAAATTTCTTTCTACAAGAATTCCTCTCACCAAAACTGAATACCAACTTAAAGCCGAGATAATCCTGCTTCTTAGGATTGAAAGACTACATAATATAAAATAAAGACCTATATAGTGATTTTCTCGAAAAGCATTTTCAAGGGAAAGGCATTTAGTCAAAGAACGTTACTTCTGCTTGTCAAGGATTATGTAACCCAGGCCTCGGACAGAAAAGATATCATAGATAATGCACTGATTAGAACACAAGCTGGCAAGAGATAATGAACATGTTTACGGTTATGCGGATTTATTGCACCCAAGGTAGTGAATGTATATGCTTGTCTTGATTCAAATCTTATGTCTTGATTTTACTTCTCATTAAATCTACAAATATGTTCATGAAAAATCTTAATAACTGTTTCACTCATAAGCTTAGTATCTCCCAACATGTATGACGTCATATGACTGATCAGTTGCTTACAACAGACAAGTAATTGTTTTTGTCATATGTGTGAAGTTATTGCATCTGGTAATGTAAGAGTAGCACAAAAAAAATATCAATCATATTAAGAACAAGAATAAGAACAGCATCACCATCATTAACAACAACAACAACAACAACAGTCAAACAACAACAACAATAATTCCAACAACAAGGTAGTAAGATTTGGCCGGAGGAACGAGGCAGGATGATCAACAGGAGAGAATGGTATCAATTTAGTAGAAAAGATTATTTGAAATGTGTTTCATTTCTCATGGATGATTATACTGTTAAAATCTAGACAGAAAAAGAGTGTTCACTTAAATGTCATACATTCATGCAAAGGCAATTGAAATAACATACTAACGGGCAATTAGGCAGGCAACACCTAGATAGAAAACAAAGTTAGCTTAAATGGCGCTTCTGTGAAGCCAACTGTAATATTTCTGTTTCAATAATAATAATAATAATAATAATAATAATAATAATAATAATAATAATAATAATAATAATAATAACAGACACTTGCTGTACCGAGTAATTTAGTAATTTAGTTTTACCTAGGTCAGAGTTGAGGGAATGCGCTTTTGTTGAAGGTGCAACTTTGGTGGTGTTTGTTGCATTCTGATCATCTTCCTCGTCCAGTGCACCACTCCCACTCCCACTTCCTCCCTCTTTGTCTCTCTCTTTATTCTCCAGCTCTGCTCTTTCTCTCTCCTTCTCTCTTTGCCTGGATTCTGCCTGGTGCCTGAGCCGATTGAGGAGACTTTCCAAGGACTTGCCACAGAGGATTTCCACAAGACCCTCTGCGTCATTGGCTAGAAGAGATACGAATTACGAATCAAATACAACTCCATCCTTGAAAGCGTAATTGTCTCAAGTGCCACCGCTATTGTTCTGAGAAAACTGCAGTTTGATTCTTGACAGTTGTTTGTAAGAGCAAAACTCACAGAGAGTCAAACTCAGGCAATGTCAGTATTCAGGATCAAGTTAATTTTCATAGAAAAGTGTATTGACCCCATACAACTGCAATAAAAAACAATAGGAATGGCACTAAGCAATTTTACTGAGCTTTCAAGGATTGAAGTGTTTTGACAAGAATAGGATCAATAACAATAGCGATTATGACATACCAACTAAATAGCAACAACAAAAATAATAAAAAAGTGAAAACATCAATGATAACAACAAAAAAGAACAACAGCACAATAATAGAAACTGCAAGGAAACAATTAGAGTGATGTCCAATCGTGGCAAGCATGGCGATCTGACTTCATGCTTGCGCTATGCTAATGTGTCAACAAATCTTTTTATCCACATCCATCTCTTCATTCTTCACTCAAAGTATCACAAACCAAGCACTCATGATCAAGCCAACCAACTTATCAAGCAACCAAGCAACCAATCAATCAATCAATCAAGCAAGCAAGCAAGCAACCAACCAACAACCAATAAATCAACCAACAAACACACCATTCAACCCATCAGCCCATCCACAAATCGACCCGCCCATCGACTAACCGATCAACCAACCAACCAATCAAGAACCAACCAATAAACCAATTGACTAACAACCAACCAATCAACCAACCAACCAACCAACCAACCAACCAACCAACCAACCAACCAACCAACCAACCAACCAACCAACAAATCAACTAACTTGTTCATTAACTTGTCACGCTTTAACTGTTTTGGTGCTGTTGTTTTTTCTCTCCTTTTGATATCTTTCTTACAAAAGATATTTGATTACTTTTACGGTCGTTGTTCTTGTCGCTGTTATTGTTGTTGTTTTTGGACATATTTTTTTAAAATAGAAAATTAGTAGAGAAATATGGACAAATGATTCAGCATAGCAGTCAACTCTGAGGATATGACTGCATGCAATTAATTCAAACTGGTGCTGGCCACGTTTTGAACATTGATATTGTTAGTATTTGTTCATCCTGTGCATAACTAAAGCTTTTTCTTTGGTTATCTGGTTCATGTTTTCCACCAGCTCTAAATGGACTGATCCAGTTATCTTAAACTTTTAAAAATTATATGTAGACGTTCACTCCTGAGAAAGTAGGGTTATCTCGGCTTATTATCTCCAAAAGAGAATCGACCTCTCTTCTAATCAGGCCACGATGTGAAAGTGCAACTCGGATCACAGCCAACATCGTCTTCCACTATTAGATGTTATACACGCTCTTAGCTCACGACCCAAGTTATATTGTACTTTTCTATAACGCACTTCCATTTTTTGCAAACATTTTCTTACCTGCTGAGTCGGCTGTGCCTCATCAATGAGGCCAAAAATTGCCGTGGTTTGTCCTGACATTCTGTACTGTTCTATTCTAAGCAGCATGAACATTAAGGCCAGTTTGTGATGATAGACCAGACTGCAAGATACGTTAAGCCATTTGGAGAATATTTGGAAGTAAAGTTTGCTGAAGTAACTTAACTTTTTTTCTGGGATTTAAGATCTACATGTAATTGGGAAATCGTGTTAGGTTTGAAAAAAAAAAATCCAAAAAACAACATATTGAATACCACCTTAGGAATCCGATAATAATGTGACATTTTAGTTTGTCTTCGATCGTATTTTCAGTATTACTTTGAGGCAGGCCCCCATGTCTGTGCTTGCCCGATTAGCCGCCTGAGAGCTGTGAAGTTGTCCTGCTCATTACTTTCTCGTTCTTCCCAGACCTCGGGGATTTTAGTATTACCTTACCCAGTGCGGTAATATAACCTCTTCAGTATTGCCATGAAATGTAGGATCTCCGTTGCAGTATACGACCTTGACGTTGTTCAGGAAAAATTCAGACACGAAGAAAACAAACAGACCTATTCATGTGGGCATGACTGTGCATATATGTGGAGTCGACGTGGTCAAACACTGTGAAGAGTTCAGAGGTCCATTCGCGAACCGTGTCAATCTTTCCCATCGATGTCTGCGTGTGGTCCGTTACTAGCCCCATTCACCTTCAGGTACTCTCAAGGTTTCATTTAACCATTACATTAGAGCTCATCTCATCCAATATGAAAAAAGAAAATCATGTAGTGAAATAATGAACACATATAACAAATATACAAAAAAAAGATAAATTAACAACACTAAATTAATCAATTAATTAAAAAATGAAAACCAAATCAAACATCATGACATTATGCTCATTATCGTGAATATGTCATCATTTTACAGAAATATCCTAAACTTTAAGACGGGCGGTCCACCAACAAATCTTTTAATATATTAAAACAAACAAACAACAATCTGGAAAACTCCATACTTTAAGGATTAAATAAATAATAGGTCTCTCTTGGCCAAATGTTCGAACCCTTTTGCTTCGTCATCGGGGCAACCTGTCATTATCATCATCAACATCATCACCATCATCATCGCCATCGTCATCATCGTCGGGCAGCTTGCCTAACCGACAAGATCCTGGGCGCGTTCAAAAATGTAATCAGGCTAGTAACTAGTGCAAATGAGGAAGATATTATCACGTCTCTATCGTCTCGTTGATCTGGCGAATCTATTCTAATATTTCGAACATTATTTACCTGTATAATATATGTATATATATACATGTATATATATTATTTTGAATGCACGTTGTGTCTTTGTCTTCGTTTTTATGCATGCCCGTTCCTATAAATTCCATCATAGCTTGTGGCTGATCTTTGTCCTTAATATTTCTTGATGTAGGCCTACTTTCCAGACAGGGGAGACTTAATGAAAATGTATATAGTTTTCAGTGCATGTTAAACCATTTCCTGCCATTTAGTCATCGAGATAACCTACACCAGGAGGTTGAAAGACGTGTATAGAACGTAACACTTAGTCAAAGAGGTAAAAGATGCAAACAAACAACAATAACAACAACAACAACAGAAAAATTTCCTTTCACAATTGAAATGTTCGCGTGTGCAAGATGCCAGTTGGTTGTCACAAGGAATGGTTGTCACAGAGTTTATTCTGATAAATAGGACATGATGTCAGTGTCAGTTATAACTGGATTGCTGTTCTATTCTAAAAAGTCATTGAATATTATGTCAATGCTCATCAATGTGGTTTCATGTCAGTGTCTCAATTGGTTGACCTGACCAGAATTTAAAAAAAAAGCATACATTTTTCATTCATGCAAGTAAATTATGTCCGGACATGTTCATGTTATTGACCATTAATAACTTTTTTAAAACTACAATTTTTCAATACAATCGAGGACAGGAACAAAGCTTTGGTTTTGTCCCCTTTAGTGAGTTTTTATGGACAGAGCTATTTTCGTAAACATGATACTATGTTTAACAATATATCTCGACGAGATATTGGTTGTCACATTTCTGAGGTGCATAATATTTTCTGTAACAGCCAGTTTCGAGAATGAGGTATCTAGGCTGGCCACTTGTTTTCAATTGTACTACATAACTTCATTTTGTTTCTTAACTGTGCTCAGATGTGGTTATTTATTAAGAGTGCTGATGCTTTAAAATTTTGAACTTAAAAGGCAGCAACAGCTGTTGTATGCTCGAAACAGCCGTGAGATAATTTTGAACAATGGATCATTCATATTGATTAATTACTTACTGTATATTACATAGAAGACAGTGACTTGCATATCAGGTTAAATACGGCACTAAGCTCTGTATTTAGAAGTACATAAATTCTAATATGAGACAATCCACCATTTCTATAGAGAATTTTACTACATGAAACACACTGAATTTTTGCAACTGGTTCCATCAACTTTGCGCATGTAGAACAGAGAATATGTAAGAACTAAACGAAGTCAGTCATGATCTGACTAAATTTTAATTTGGGTATTTAGGAATGTCCTACTTTATTGTATCATTTGCATGCTAGGTCGAAGAAACTCGTCAGTCTGGGAAAGTAAATCATCCAGGGGAAGAATGATTCAGATTTCAAACCCTCACTGAAGAAAACGGTTTCAGCAGTAAACCCGAGTAGAAATCTGAGTAAGGCTGAGTCCTCCAAGGGTCACCGCAGCCGGGAGATTAGGCATTTGCTCCTCGAAGAAAAACTTACATCACGGATTCGAAATTCGAATCCTATTGAGGGATGGGAAAGATTAGAAGATTAGACCCTGCATTTTATTTCAGTGACTCAACGAACCTCTGGCTTCTTGGACAGGGAAGCCCGACGACTAGCCCTAAAGCATAAGTGCGACTATTTTGTGGAGATCCTATCTGAGCGTTACGATGTTAAAGAACCCTTGCCAGTTATAAATTAGATGAAGAGTAGGCGGAGACACCGTTGTTCGGGCAACGTTTCCAAAAATTTATAAATTTCTACCCACAAAATTTTCTTCCCAAGCCGGGCAGGCAATTAAAACCGAGATGATCCTACACTCTTAGGATTGAAAGGTAATACGTAATTTTAAATAAAAGAGAACTCAGAAACATTTTAATCTTACAAGTTTTTGTGGTAATTTGCTGCGGTGCCCAGGTTTCTATAATAGTTTGTTTATTCATGTTCAAGGTATAGTAGTATGTATATAGTGTAGCAGGCTTTTTCTGTCTCATGAGAAAATGCTGCGCCCCACTTTTCACACCAGTCCCATTGGGAGCAGCCTGTGGAGTGGCGCAGCAGTCCAATCCGTACTTGGCAGTTTCTGCCATAGTTTTTCAAGACCAAGTTGGACGGGTGGTCAATGGCTTGGTTTAGTTTTGTTTCTCTTTCCTGCGGTGAAGAAAAGGCCATCCTTTTATTTTAAAAGGCAGTGCAGAACACGTTTCTTGTTGCAGTATTCATGCTCTTTATAAACTGATTCAGAAATTCAGATTGTAGCACGTGGGTCTTTAATCATGCCAGTTTCTTGACAGATTTTGAAGGTTAAAAGAATTAAACTTCAAAGTAGAGAGGGAAAGTGACCAAAAGCCACACCAAGTTGCAAAACATGAAGACCATCGTCATGATATTGACATTAGTATTCTTTATCATTATTATTATTGTTATTAGTTTGTTAAGGTTCTAAAAATTTCAGACAAATGAAGCATAAGAGACATTTTAAAAAGAATATTTCTTTGCGCTGTCGCACATACATCGCGTTATTTTTTAAAAAAAATTACTCTATAGTACCGATTTTTTTTTGTCATGAAAAAATTACGCTGCACAACAAAAGGGATAAAAAGCTTTGATCATCCATTGTAAAGCAATAAATTATGTACACTGCTTGAACTTTTCATATCGTCTAAATTGTCCTACGCTTTCTGAACTTTTACTTCTTTTACATCACATTTTCCTTCAGTAACAACTCCCTCAAATTTCATACTAACTATCCTAGATATGGGTAAATTGTCACATTAAACTGGAAACACAAACGCCCAACCCTGTATAGGTCATTTTGATGTTTAATTGTTTAAAAGGTCCTCGCTTTGTTGGAGAAACAATAAGATAGCCGCAGTACTTTTAATGTAATAAGTTTGGCTCGGTTCCCAGTCACCACTACTATACAGCATAATCTAACCAAATTAAAATTATAGATCTAACATTATTGATTTTATTATAAACTCACGGGCTTAAGATGATAGTTATGTTACCTCAAAGCATTGTTCTCAGTAAAGTAATTTAATTGATTACCATCGCCACAGGAGACAGCACGAGGATGACAATAACAATCATAATGTCACCATATCAGTACCAACAATAAAGATAACAACAGCTTCAACAAAAGTTTCGGCACGGGATGTAAAGAATACAACGTAAAACGGGGATACTATGAAGCTACGACAACTAAACATATGGGACTGTCAGTGTCAGAGTCGCAGGATATCCAAGTTATTCCCTCAGTCGATACAGGTATAATTTTTCAATCCTAACAATGAAGCTTGAAACCGCTGGAATGTCATTATTTTCGACATCACATTTATTCGTGCCTGGAAATGACAGGTTATCTTAGAATCGCAGTATGACTTTCTTCTCACCGTATTCGATATTACTTGGAGGATAATTCAGACACAAAATATATGAGTGAATCTTTGAGTGGAACGATCCATTGACACTTCTAGTGTTAAGCATTAGGTTCACCCGGATCAAATATTTCTATTTCTTTTAAATTCATCAACACGAAACATTAATACGGTACTTCTGTTAAAATCTTTCTGGTCTGGCCGTTCTAAAACCCAGTTAAATTGACACTGGCGCCAAACCTAGTGATAAGGTCTGCTATCTCATTGGCTGTTTTGGCCATATTATGAGTCATCATTCATTCACGATTAGAAAACTCAGCACAGAACGTTATCGTCTGTCCGAAAGAAGATCTTTCCATCTTATCAGGCGTTCTATGGTTTTTGTAGTTTTTGTTGTTGTTGTTTTAAAATTAAACTATCTTTAATAGTGCAACCCTTCGCGTAGCTTTGCTGTTGTGATGGTCAACTTCATGAACATGTTCATCCTTTCTATCACAGTTTCGTTACAGTCTGACGATCATGTCCTGTAAAAGAGATAACCTGTTAATGTTATCATTTCTTGATAACCTGTTGCGTTATCAGTCTCCGTCTCTTTTGAAAGGCATTTGACACAGAGAAATACTGCCACCATTTGTGAGAAAAAAAAAAAGACAGAGAGAGAGAGAGAGAGAGAAAAAGATTCCAACGAATTAATTAAACAACGAGTTATCAAAACTCAACAACATCAACAACAAACATACACACATTGCAAAACAAAAAAGAACAAACACATAAGGAGACTGTTATCACAGACACATTGAAGTCTGATTCTAGTGTCATGTTAATTACTTACATAGATAAAGTAATTCTATACCTCATCACCCCCTGTATGCTTAGATGAAACAAAATTTAATATGTTTTCAAATGAATTATTCTAATATTTTCAGAATTTGTTGAGATAAGGGTTTGAAACACAAGGAGAAGTCCTGTCAGGAAAAATTTAGGATTTCCAAGTGCAGAAACATTTTGCATTGTTAAAGGTGCCCTTGATACTCACTAAAATTCTCTGAATGATAAATAAACAATGAACAAATAAATGAATAAATAAATAATAAATGAATCAATGAATGAATAAATGAATAAGTAAATACTTGAATATATAAGTGAATGAATATATAAGAATAAAAAAAAGGAGTATATAGCTGTCACGAATGTTCTTTCTGGATGTTGAATGAATGTTAGTCGTGACATTGTAAATGGTGATCAGGCCGTGAATGCGGACAAGACACATGCAAAGAATGGAGAAATAAAACAGGAGTCCTCACGTCGAAATGATGCAGAATTTATTGCAGGTGTTTGGTAACAATACAAACTTCAGGGCAGCTGTCTAACTCCGATGCACACACCTCTCACTGCATTCTACTTCTTGCTCTCTTCTCTTCCTCTCCGGCTGAGCCTTATGACCTCAGCTGATCTAGAACTCTGTCGAACATACAAATTCGAACAATCTCAACCCGCCATCCTAACTGTCACACATAAAACCGTGACGTAGTGCGCATCTCAAACCCAATCGAACGAACGAGTCCTCATCACAAATTACTGCCGCACACACACACACACAAAACCGTGACATAATGCGTACACATGTGACGTAATACACACACGAGAGTTGACTACGCAATATCTCGTACAAAATGCTTAGAGAGTATCTCAGCTACGCCACGTTCACAACACACATTTTTTGCATGGGCCCAGTGTATACAATAGCGACTCGCTAAACATCTCTCACAGCACACATTCGCGTGTATCCAACATGTATAACCATGATTCGTTACAATAGCCGATAGCACTGTCATGGAGCCTTTTTTTAATTGGCGTCTCTCAAGCCAGAAATTTGATTCCACACGTTTATCCAATGATTGCATTGTTATATCAGTCAACTCTTTTCCTTTTCATTTCAGGTGCTTTTGACTAACAGAACAATTCTTCATAAACAGAGTACTCTACTGATCGATTGTGACCTAGAAACCTCTTGTCTAGACGGATATCTCGGTTGGAAAGAAAATACTCTCGCTTGCTTGTATGACAGAGTAGAAGAACTGCACAGCTAAACATACTAACAAACCAGGATGAGCAAAGAAAACCATCGCACGATCTACGGCACCACTGACTACGACGATATGGAGCACGGAATAGGTTCGTTCAATGACAGCAGCGATAATTCGGATGCAGGTCGGACCTGTGGGCAGAAGGCCCTGAGCTTTCTCAAGAAAAATCTCCTGGTCGCGATGCTGATCCTAGCTTTGATCATCGGCATTGGGCTGGGAGCGGGTCTGAGAGCTGTGGATCCACCCCTGGACAAACGAGAACAGATGTATCTGAGGTTTCCTGGTGAAATTCTGATGAACATGCTCCAGCTGCTGATCCTGCCACTGATCGTCTCCTCCCTCATTGCGGGCCTGACTTCACTGGATGCTAGAGCATCAGGTAAGTGGAGGTTGGGTGGTTAGGCCTCTTTCACACACATCGACTTCATGCCGTTCGCCGTGCACGACTTTCATCCGTCTGTCGTGATTGAAACGGCGCCTTCTTTCACACATCAACTAATTTTTTGCCGTTTGAATTGAACGGTGCAACTAGTGTGTCAGTCGAATGGCACCGTTTGGCTTTAGTCTATAATAATAATAAAGGGCATTTATATAGCGCCTCACCCCTGGAGGGCTCGAAGCGCTTTACAGCAGAACCAAAACG
>JBCEWB010119992.1:0-11535 GCA_039654565.1 Peronia peronii | reverse complement strand
ATACAGGCCAACCTGGCGTAAAAAGCTCAGGATGGCCTGTGGCTTCGTTTTGTTAAATAGATCCTTCAGAGAGCGACCCGAGAAGGGATGAAAGCTGTGCGATTCAATGAAATGAACTGATGGTCATTATATCATATTATACAAGAGTTTTTGATGTCAGTGAAAAGGGAAACAAGTCTTAGTATACTTTATTTACATGAATATTATTCAGCTACCACACATAGTCAAGCTTTATCAGTGAACTCACTTGGCTCCATGTTAAAATGCAAACAAACAAACAAAATAAAAAAATAAAAAAACACTCCAGTTTTCTCAATAATACGTCCATTACTACGAAAATTATTTCAGCAGGGCGTGAGACAATTCATGACAAAGCGTGAATACACTGCGGTTTCTTCCACTTTCAGGAACAAGAAGGAGAGTCCACGAATATTGCAAGGTTGGTCACAAGTTCGTTGCTGTCCGCCAGCTTTGTCTAGGACAATTAGGTAGATGTCCATCAAGCGACAGCACTAAGGAAGACATTTCCCACAGACATAGATTAATTGATTATTTCATGTGTTTTATCGGGCAGGCCAATTATATAATAGTTCTGCTCTCTTTCTTTAAATGAGAACTAAGCACTTCAGTTGTTCTTTTCTTCCTTTCTTATGATTTATTTCTTATGAAAATACGCAAATAAAAAGAAAAAAGAATTAAAGACTAAATGAATAAATAAATAAATAAATAAACAAATAAAAAAAAATAAATAAATAAACACGCAAGTAAATGAAGTCCCCCATGAAAAAATATCTCTGAAAAGGTCATCAGTACTTTAGGAGCTTAAAATCTCTCAGTATTAGTTTCTCTTTGAATGTCACTGGCTCTCTGCCGATGCCTTCGAAAGAACAAATTCCAAATCTTGTTTTTGTCGGTCAGAACTTGAAACAAAACATTAGCTGAAGAAACAGCCTTCCGTTGTTGTGCGTGCTGTTGTTGATGTTGTTGTTGTTGCTGTTGTTGTTGTTGTTTTTAGAGTAGCTCAAATGATTGAGTTATGAGCAAACTTAACATTAAAACTACAACAGACCGATATAATTGACCTTCATTATTTACGGTCATTTAATTTGAGTGAGCAGACTGTCGTCTTTTCTTGAAATTGATCTGCTCGTTCATAATAATTTTTATAATTTGTTGAAAAGCTTTCCCTGTTGCTTTTTTTTTCAAATTCAAGTAAATGTCATTCAACATTTTAGCTTTTATTTATTGTGAATGCTTCCTATTACTTTATATGTACGTTTTGTCCTCAAAGTAAACAGTAACAATGATGTCATTGAATACCTAATGTTTTACTGCGTTATAAGTTGTTGTTAAATCAGCAACAGTAACAAGAGAGAAAAATATTTTTAAAATGTAAGAGAATCAAACTTTTGCATGTTGTTTAGAATATAGCCTCAATCTACAGTAGGGAAACAAACATCTTCACAACAATTGATCAGAAAATGAACTAAACAGAACTAGAAAAAAACAAACAAGAAACCCGTCTATTTCAACAACCACCCGGTCTCTCATGGTTTTCTATGCCTAGGCAAAATGGTGCATCTAGTGATGTATGGACCATTGACTGGAAGACAGAAGTTTCTTGACCTACATGAGGATAAATCCGTCCTTTAATTCTTCTTCTCGCTATTCCTCGTCATCTCTTAGTCCTCTTTATTTAACTCATCATGTCTTTGTCTCTCTCCTTTGTTTTAACATATTTCTCGCTATATTTCTTTCTTTCTTTAACTTATCTATCGCTTTTTTTGGGTTTCTTTCTCTATTTCTTTAACTCATCTATCGGTGTCTTGCTCTCTTTCTCTTTTCTTATCTCTCCCTATCTTCTTTGCTTTCTTTTACTCAAAATTCTGTCTTTCTTTATCTCATCTATTGCTATCTTTCTTGTCTTCTCTTATTTCTCTTTACCCAACGCAATCTCACTTTGTTCTTATTCATAACTTTCTCAGCCTCCTACAAAGTTTTGGACATTCCAGGCTAGAATCTCCTATTTGATTTATGATGTCCATTTCCAGTGACTGGTTAAAAAAAAAAAAAAAAACCTTAACGACCCTAATGCAATCCATCTAAAAAGTCTCGAGTTTCTGTGGCTTCCCTTTCGTGTAGAATCGCAACGGTGTATCGGGGAAATGAGCTTTGATGTGTTGAGTTTCCCTTGGTCATTTATCACGGTGAGTGCGTTGTTTTCAATCTCTGTCTCTGTCGGGACTCTGTCACTGTGTGTTGTCATTCCCAGTACAAGAGAACTTCTCCTTGATATGTGGGCTTTGTGCGGACCCGTGATGCCAGCTAGCGATAGTGATGCTTCGGAGTGTGAGCACACTTTGTAAACTATGCCTTTTATTTTCTCTCTTGTGTGAGTTTTACTAATGCTGATAGTTTTGTCTACGTTACTTTTCTTTTCTGGTTTCTATTGAGAAAAATCTTCGATTTATGTATGTTCTTGAATGTGTTCCGATCTTTAGTCATAACTAAAATTTCACTCCTAATATATACGTGGTATGTGAATAGGGTTATTGTGATGGGTTTGTGCTATTTTACACGGACCTTTACTATAAATGTGACACTGGTGTTATAAGTTTGATACAGCATTGGGCTTATTTATTTGATGTGATCTTGGTTTGCATCTCGAACTAAGCACATTTACAGTCAAGATTCTGTACTGGAGGAAAATATTGCTGCATCTAACTTACATAACATGCAACACAAGATTTCCTCAGCCAAAGAGTTTTTAGTGTTATTTTGTATTTGTGTGCGATGTGTGTAACGACTGAATGTATCACAAATCAAGTTCACTTTGTTGTTAACGTTAGTGATGGTACCGGTATTGTTGTTACTAATATTATCGTCGTTATTATTACTTTTTTTCTTGTTCCCTTGATTCCTTTAGAGATAACGTTGTGGGGAAGGGGATGGATAGACAAGCCGTACAAATGTAGAAGAATCGTGAGTTCATTTCTGATGACTGTGAAAAATCTCAGGATTTTGTCTGTCCAGCCTCCCACAGTAGTTCTTTTTATCTATTCTTTGTTTCCTTTGTTTCTGTCTGTCTGTCTTTTGGGCCAGAGTGGTACAAAATTACGTTGTAATTGCAAGATTACAAGCTTTAACTGAAAGATGCAATGCTAATTTTGCACAAATTTCCGTTATTTTCTGCAAGATTTTTTTTCCGTCCTTGTTATTTGTCTTAACCAAATGACCTTTCTGATCAGACTTCTTAAGCGAGAAAATTTTCGAAAAATATTTTTTCTTTTTGCCCCCTGACAACCATTCTCCCGATCTCAACGAGTATGCCAAGCACACAGAGGACGCCAATTCTTTCTCAGATTCCATTCCGATCAGACCTCGTATGTGACACAATAACGACTACCAGGGCAGTGAAACCCTGAGATTTAACGTTTACTCAACCTCTAAAGAAACACAGCTTTGATTTCGTGACGAATCATAGATGCACTCCTGTTGCGTCAGATATACGTCAGCCAAACAGTCAGTCTATGTGACGCATAGAGAAAAGAAGAACAAGTTTTTACCTCATTTTTTTTTGTACAGAGCAAAAGTGGTAGGTGGGATGAAGGTGTGTGTGTTTGTGTGTGTGTGGGGGGGGGGGGGGAGGTTTCCTTCCCCCCCCCCCCCCCCCCCCCCCCCCCCCTTCGTCATTGCCGTCTTTCTCGTCTTCTCTGATCCCTCTTTCCCGAACTCAGTCCCGCTCTGTTCTTTCCCATGACTTTCGTAGTCTAAAACAGAGTTTTGGAAATCCCAGAGTAGGATCCCGTTTTTGCTTTTTGATATCCATTTTCAGTTACCGTTTTAAAAAAAAGTGATCCAAACGACCCTAATGCAAATTTTAAAAAATCTGAAAAAGCCCGGAGTTTCTGTGGCTTCCTTTTCATGTTCAATGACAACGGTGTATCGGTGAAATGAGCCTTGATGTGTAGAGTTTCCCTAGATCATTTATCACGGTGAGTGCGCTGTTTCCAATCTCTGTCTCTGTCGGGACTCTGTCACTGTGTGTTGTCATTCCCAGTACAAGAGAACTTCCCCTTGATATGTGAGCTTTGTGCGGACCCGTGATGTCACACACACACACACACACACACACACACACACACACACACACACACACACACACACACACACACACACACACACGCGCGCACACACACACACACGGGCACACACACACACACACACGGACACACACGGACACACACACACACACACACACATCCCTGTTTCCTTTCTTTCCCAAAGTTATTCGTAGGCATGGCTTAGGTGTACTTTTCTTTTCGTTGTTTGTTTGTTTGTTTCTTTCTTTCTTTTCATTTTTTAAGTTCTTTGCCTTGTCGGTGGCCCTGTGGTGGGGTCGCCGGAACTCAGGATCTGATGTCTCGGGTTCGAATCCTGACTGGTCTCGACATTTTGTCCTTGGGAAAGATAATTTACATGCATTTCCTGACTCGACCCAAGTTTAAACGTGTACCCAAGTATATACAGTGAACGATATTGTTACATTGATAAGGATTTGAGCGCCTAACAGGCAGCGGCCTTGTATACTTCCCAGGAAGCTCAGAACGTTTATGAATGTCTTCTTTGGGTCTGTCCGGGTAATAATAGATTGTAAAGCGCTTAGAGCTTGTAATGTACGGGGACAACAACTATATAAATCCTCTCTATTATTACTATTATTATTTATTTTATTGTATTTTATCCCTTTCTCATTTGTCACTTGACAGAAATGCCCTTGCTATTGTTGTGCCATCTCTAGTAGTTCGCTTTATTCAAGTCTTATTTGGAACATAATTTAACGTTAGTGAATAAACATTTAATAGCCGTAAACAAACGCGACCAAATGGTGAAAAGTTTGTCCAGATTTCTCTTACCAACATAAAATGTTTGCTCTTAGATAAGACATGAAACTTACCATGTGGCTTTAGACCCTTAGTAGAGTGGGAAATCGTGTTTAAAAAAAACTGCCAGACACTTGCAGAGCATATTTCGATAGCAAATGATGAAATGTGAAGGTCCAAAACATTTAAGAAAATCCGATTTTCTAAGAGAATTTAAAATCCAAAGTGAATCATTCATCATATATTCTAGAATGATGAATATGATGATATTTCGGGCGAAAAAATGTAGAAGAAATATCTATATAAAAATGGATTACTTATTTCAAATAACATCATATAACAAAGTACATCCTCTCTTTAATACAAATTCGACGTTATTTTAAAGTTAAATCAGCATTTCGTATTTCATTTACAATAACAGTCCTTTGTGGAATTTGGCAGATTTGATTCAATTCTACCTGCTGTGTTTTGTTATTTATTTTATTTTCGAGTATCCCGTTAATGTCTGAAAAATGTCACAGATGTCAATAATTCTATTGACATCTCCCAGAATGTGCAAAAATTTCATCAATTATATATATATATATTTTTTTTTTAATGTTTAACCCAACAATTTCAATCTCTTGTGTGATGAGCGTTGAGGCAAATAGGATGTTGTCGATTTTGTCCTTACGACATCATCAAAGGGAAAACATTACGGTCTGTCTGGTTGATAATTAAATTCTCACTTTGAGTCCTGTTGTTTGGAGCCAATGATGTGATGTGACAACTTCTTACTCAATTAACCCTTTCACAGTCAGAGACTCATGTATATCCCGTTTATTACCTGTCTCCATATTAAACCCAATGACCTGTTGCATTTCTTGTAGTCTTCGCAGTCAAAAGTGTTAATGTGTGAATTCAGATTTGAATAACGGCTAACAGACTTCTTTGATTTGAACTCGCTTTTAAACCAATGAATTCATCGTCGAGGTCTCTCCGTTGACTCTTGGCAATAAACTTGTACTTTTATTTTTGGTAAATGTTATTCTCATTTCTTTAACTAGTCAAAAGTTGTTTATTTGTCTAAAGAGATTTGAAAGTCTCCGGGCATCCTTCAGTTGTCTGGAATAGAATCTAATCTGAAAAGTAGGACCGGGACAAGTCTAGACAGACTTCTGTCGACCATGATGAAAACATTTCATTAAAATTTAGAAAAAAAAAAATAAGAAAAGAAGTCAGTTTTGTGCCCGTTAGCAACTTTTTCATTTTGACAGTGGACTTTATTGACCCGTCCATTGTCTCTGTTCCTGGCTTTTTCATCTTGGTGTTTTTCCTCTGCCGCTCCCAGTGTTATACTAGATTTTCTGTTTGACGCCCTTTAGACTCCAAATGAGGACTTGAAGTTTATTTTATCCAGTGAACAAAATCAGTCTGTCTGTCTCTGTGCCAGAACGATGTCATTATCTTTTGTTGGAAGTCTGGGGATGTGCTATTCACTTTTGTTGGTGAGTGAGAGAAAGAGAGAGAGAGAGAGAGAGAGAGAGAGAGAGAGAGAGAGAGAGAGAGGGGAAGGAGGGGTGAGTGTGTGTAAGTACTAGGTGTATGTTTTTTTTTTTTTTCATTATCCAAGATTTTGAAGGAGATGTATAATTATGTTGATTCTTATAACTTTCTCCAAGAAAGATAAACAGGCGAAATAGTGCAAACGCCTTTGGAACCATCTTATCGTATTGGAATGAGATGAGACGTTTTTCCTTTTTTTTTTAATGACTTTCATTAATGTCAGTATTATAATCCTCCCCCTTTCATTGTTATAATAAAATACTATTTATACATTAGTTCAGTCTGTGACGAATCCCCAAGTTTCGCAATAGACGGAAGGGGTCTTGTTTTGTACTTTTTGTTTGACAGATAACAAGATAATGCATAACTTGAAACCTTAGGCAGGACAATGATATTTTCTTTCATGTACACGAGCATAGGCCAGCTGTTGATGGATGAGTCATATCCATGATAGAAACCGAATCATTTTTCTGTCTTGGATCTTCACAGTTCACGATATTAAGGAATCTGGTCTCACACACGTCCCACTTTTTTAAAAAGTCTATTTTGAACAACAACAACAAAAAAATAATGGATTCTTCACTTGACTACATAGTAAAGACTGAAGTTTGTTGAATCAATCTGGTCAATAAAGCTAATATGTGTTCCTAGATTCATATTGATCCATTGGACTGGAGATTGCACCAATCTGAACCCAAATCGACTGATTTGAGTAGCTTTATGGCCAGAAAGAATCCCCCAATTTTGGCTCAAATTGACCGTTCAGTCCTCTGGATCTAGTTAGGAACATAAGCCTGCAAGAAGAAAATTTCGACCATGAAGATATCGATGCCTACCAGGCGGAGTTTAATCTGTACGGTATCGGTATTTACGTGTACGCAATGATAAAACCTGCAACTTATTAATCTCCCGTGCTTAAATTCTGGAAGTCGGACATTTGTGTCAATTTAACATTGAGTAAACCACAGAGCAAATACCATCAGCATCAGCTCAGTGGACTGTCAAACAATGAACACGGCCGGTTACGGTGCGGTGCTGTTTATATATTTTTGCTTGGTTACACATTTTTTTAAATTGCATATTTATTTGTTTATTCATTTTCAATCGCAGCAGACAGTTCGCTTCTTAATATTGACATTATTGCTTCTTTATTTGGTTGTGTGTTTGTTTGTTTTCTTTATTTATTTCTCGTTATTGTTGTTTTTAACCTTCTGTTATTATTTGTGTCAAGACAAGATCAAAGTAAACTGCAAAAGCCTGTACATGACAAATCAAAAGTGAAGATGCGACCTTTTATAGAAAGGTCACTCACATTGCGCCATCCAAATCCCTAAGAACAGGAAATCTTAAAAAAAAAAAAAAAGTCGCAAATAGAGATACACTCTTTCATACATAAATGAAGCTAACCACTGGCGTTGAAGGCAGAAAAACTACCCGGAATTAAAAAGTGAAAAACCAAAATGTAAAATGGCGCAAAACGGTCGATGAGAAAAAAAAGTTAACATTGAAAGTTAATGTCACCGATATTTACACCAGTGGATTTATTGTGTTTGTTTGGTGCTGTGTTTAAATTCTGTTCATTAAGACAGATTCGACAGATTAAATAGAACAGAACAAGCACTCTGGATTATCAGTCACTCTATATAATTCAATAAGTGCCGACACAAACTCGAATTTTACCCCGATAATTTTTCTTTTGGAATGGACATTTTGCACAAATCTGCAAGCTCATATGGCCTTGGAGTGCCATTTATTTTGGTGGTCTCCTCTAAATTCTTGATACTTTGGGTGAACAAAATAGCAATAATTATGTTTTGTTGGTTCGACACTTAAAACTGGACTTCATTTAGTAAAGATGACCGTTGATATCACACACAGATTCTATTTTATTATGTTGTTTTTGTTTTTGATCCCGAGTCCTCACGTTATCAATCAAAAATTATTAAGTGTTCAGGGCTTCATTCGCTTTCATCCATCAACATTAAAGGATGGCGGGATGACCTAAAATGGGAAATGACCTAAAATCTTGCTCAAAAAAAAAAAAAGGTAATGGTTGTTCTACTATTTCGTTTTCTCTCAAAAGCTCTGCCTTTTCTGATTATAAAAATAAAAAAGTAAAAGAGGACAATGTGCATGTTAAAGTATTTGAAAGATGGTCATTCAGCTAATGTCCGGCCATCCAGGTCTAGCTCTCTTTGATCTAGTCTATATTATGCAAAGGTAGCCTACGAATTTTCCAGTGGCCAGAGGCAAATGATGCTCTCTGCTGCTTCGTTTAACAATTTGAAGGGCTCAATGGGAAAAAATAACTAGTGACGTCACACTTTTACGCTTTTCAGAAGCTGAAGTTTGCCAGCTTTGTGTGATTGACTGTTGATTGCACTTCCGTAAAACCTGTTGTGAGTTCTAGCTTATCATTTTTCATCATACATAACAAAAAAGTATGATGATTTTTATATAATATAACAATATTAATGTCTGATGTTCTAAAATTTCTCAAACGGACATCACGAGTTTTTTTTTCATTGAACCCTTCATTTGGTTCGAAATACAAACCATAGTTTGGTCTCATTATACATAACGTTCTATGTTACACCCTGTTACATTATGATCTTGTGAGTCTTTGTTCCTATTGCTGCTGTTGTTCATTTCTCTGGGAAATTATATGCTGTTCGCTCTTTCTGTTTTAATGAAAGAGGCGGGAGAGAATGAGAGATTTAATGGAGAGAAGAAATAAGACAAACAAACAGTGAGGAGGAAGAGACAGGTTTATTGGAGAGAAAAATAAGAAAGAAAGAGAGAGAGAGAGAGAGAGACAGTAAAAGAGGAAGAGTGAGATTAAGAGAGATTAAGAGAGATTAAGAGAGAGAGAGTGACAGACAAATTTTGAAATGGAATCAAGGAGGAGAGGCAAGGAGGAGAGGTGGAGAGTTCGGAAGAGATAAAGATAAAGAAAGGGAGGAGGGGGGAAGAAAGACGGCGGAGAGCCTTAAAATTGTAGGCAGGAGTTTCAAAAGGTTAGCTAGACTTGAGGAGTCGAAAGGAAAAAGAAAGGCCAACGAAGCAGTGGAGAGAGAGAGAGAGAGAGAGAGAGAGAGAGAGAGAAGAGACAGAGAGAGCGAGAGAGGAGAAGACAGAAAGGGGTAGAGAAATGAATATTAAATGAATTAGAGACTGTGAGATTGAGAGCAGAAATTCAGAAAGAAAACAATTGAACGAAGAAAAAACAAAGAAAGAAAATAAACAGAGAGAATTTACACATGAACTCGGCTCACATAGGAGCAAATTTTTATCTGGAATCACGCGCACACCATTAGAGCTTTTAATTAAATCCATGCCACAATGTCCTTGATTGCGTCCCATCGCGTCACGTACCTGGGATTTAATTGCATGGTTTTTGTTGTTGTTTTTGTTGTTATTGTAATTGTCTCACTTTTTCTACGAGTGTAACGAACGTTCAAATAGCTTTTACTGTCCCTCAGGCAGATAGTAGTGATGTAAAGCAATTGGTTTACAGCTATTCCCAGTGCAAATGTTAGTCAATTAAATCTTTCTGTCAATATTCATTTTCCGGGAAGAATTCACTTTTGTTTTTGTTTTTTTAATCTTCTCGAGCGTTTATTTTTCGAATCTGCCAAATTTCAGAACACCGCTAGAACCACGTAAATGTCTGAGTGTCTATTACGGACATGAGAAAAATGACCATAATATTTAAATTTCAAGAAAATATCAATTATGGCCCATGATTTTCGAGAGAGACTGAGTTTTTCAGGAAGATCTGGCGCATATATATAGCTTTAGAAAGTGGGACTCCTGCCCATCCCTCGTCCTAGTTCCCCTGACTATAATCATGTCATCTGGTGATGCTGTTGCAGCGCTGCTACAGACTGTCAATATTTAGTTCTTGTCTAAAAGTTCAGTATTCAAAAGTGCTGTATATCAACAGAAGCCTTTTCAGTTTCAAAAGAAATACTTTGCGCTCTAATTACCAACTCACTTCTATCAGCTGCAAACAGATAATTTATGTGACTGGTTATTGTAAAGGTAAATCTACTACCGGTATGGATTACAAATATTAAAGGAGTTATAATCAAAACTTTGCCGTCATATTTATGATATCAGAGAGAAACTGTTACAGAGGGAGATAAAAAAAATAATAATAACAGTCTGACACCGAGAGTATAAATGTTATCTACAATTGCTCATACTATTGTATCATTATTTGACCCATCATCACGTGACAATATGATGTAATATTCACTCGACAGATATGTATTACGCCATCTTTAATCAGATCTTTATCCAAAACCTGACCCATTTGTGTTTAGGTCAGTGACGTCTTTGATATCAGGATCATAGAGCATGTCATACATAGCTAATGATGTGTGTGTAGTTGTCTCTTATGGCTCAGGCCCATTCCTGGTATTTCGGTACTTGGAACCCGAAACATCCACTCACGAACGTCCAGGGTCAGGGTGGGAAATACCCAAGTTCCAAGAATGTATAGCAGCTAGCGCCACAGGCCAAACTGAAGACCTCGGACCTGAGAAATTCTAGTCCTTGGGGAAATCAAGTGCGTCCAGCAAACAGAATATGTCCCTCGTTCTAGGTCGCCGGCACCGGGAAGTAATATCAATGACCGTGACTCTTGTGTTTTTCCTTAACTTGATATTAAAAACTGAACCCTTATTCCTTTCCTTCCTGCTTCACTTACCTGTAACTTCCCAGCCAAAGCAATTTGAAGCCAGTAAGTTTGGGAAATACATCAATAATTATATGCAGTTTGCAAACTTGTTCGGTTCAGATTTTCATGTACATAATTCGTATTCCAACAGTGAATAGAAGTTGATCTTCGAACCATCGATGTTGAACAAGAAATGTCAAAGACTATAGTAAAAAATTTAGTGATCTATGCCGTGTTTCTTTTTAACCTTTCTCTCTGCACTGCAGATTTAATCACTTCTCTTAAAATTGAGACTCTCGCTTAAAGCAGTGAGATAGATAGATAGATAGATAGATAGATAGATAGATAGATAGAGAGACAGATAGATAGATAGATAGATAGATAGATAGATAGATAGATAGATAGATAGATAGATAGATAGAT
>JBCEWB010119981.1:0-11535 GCA_039654565.1 Peronia peronii | reverse complement strand
GCTGTCTCCTTTGTTTTCAAACCGCCGGCATCCGCGTTGGTGGAAACCACGTGGAGATGACAACAGCCGATTTTTACTTTTGTGATGGCGCTGACCAGTTCAATTTAAAGGAAACACACAGCGATGGCTTCGATTTATGCGAGAGGCATTTAATAGGCGCAAAGAGGAAAAAAAATCTCTAGTTTCGTTTCTATTCGATTTATCAGAAATTTGTTTTATCAGAGTTCGGTTTGAGTGGACTTGACTGTATTTTTGTGTAGTATAAGAGGAAGCACTCCTATAATCTCCAAAAGGTAAAACTATAGAACAAATAAAATAACAAATGAATTACATTAGTTGAATTATCAGTTATAAAAATAAGAATAAAAATCACACTTTCTTGTTATTACATCTCATGAAAGATAAACCAGGTGGTCTTATATAACAACAAAAACAGTTTCATATGTACTTACTTGCTACATTGCCATGAGACAAACTCAGTGTGCCTTTGGTACTGCAAGATTTTAGGAGAATTTATTGTTTTTCACAATTCAAGTCAATTAGTCACAGACAGAAAACAAGACTTACAATACCGGTTAAATCTTTAAGGCATTAAATTTATTAAACATCCAATATGCACGAGCACCAGTAAAATTAAGCTTGTTAGAGTATGTAAACAAATAATTCACAGTCATATCATCTAAACACATATTGTAGGCTGCAGTTACTTCTATCTTTCAGAAATGTTCTACTACATTTAACAAACTGCACTACCAGATTTTTATGAGGAAATAAGAGCCATAAGTACAAATTTTGCAAAAAGAATGTCCATTGTGTTTAGAAAATGTTCCAAGGTAAAAACA
The DNA here is from genome assembly GCA_039654565.1 of Peronia peronii. Lineage (NCBI taxonomy): Eukaryota > Metazoa > Mollusca > Gastropoda > Systellommatophora > Onchidiidae > Peronia > Peronia peronii. Next base: position 10,693 of record JBCEWB010119981.1, on the reverse strand, counting down.
AAGTTTAAGATATTAAGAAAACATTATAATAAGTCTTTTTTCAAAAAAGAGCCTTGAATAAAATTTATTAAAGTTCTAAAACTGAAGCTATACACATTCTCTTTTGTTTAAAATAAGATACCTGATTAGAGAAAGGGACTGAATAAAATTTATTAAATTTCTAAAACTGAAGCTATACACATTCTCTTTTATTTAAAATAAGATACCTGATTCTTCCTTTTGTGGGCTTCAGGGCATAAATACCACAAAATTCTGCAGGAATTCTCAGACTGCCCCCAATGTCTGTACCAATGCCAATAACAGCTCCTCTGCCACTCAGCAAAGCACTTTCACCACCTGAGGATCCTCCAGGAATGCGTGACTTATCCAGTGGGTTTAGTGTCTCTCCATACAGAGGGTTTGAACAGCAATAGCTAGATTGTGAAACATAAATTTTGCAGAACACTTTCAATATGAGTAATGGCTGGATCAAGTGATAACGTTGAGCAAAAGTATTCAGGTACTTGACTACAGTTGGAATAATAAACAGAGAGAAGAATCTGTGTTGTCAGGTTGTTCTCATTCTAAAGATTGAACCATTCATGTCCTGTTGTTGAGGCAACAGCAAAAAGACCCTTTTCAAATGTTACCAAAGATTGCGCATTTGTGATCAAGTGCAGAACAATAACATATACGATCAAAACATCAACATCCTACAAAGGCCCAGTTGTCTTTTTTGCTTTTTTTCTTTTCAGAGAGCAAATTATTTATTTTTTGGTGGTATTTTTTAGTACAGAGAAAACAACCACAGATTGATCTTTGCAATGACTTTCAGTTTAAGGTTAATAAAAATTGTTCACATTCTTTATCACCAAAGGTGAGCAAATTGTAAACTGCATTACGATTCAGTCTGGAGCATAATTTGAATCAAGATCGATTTTTGTTGTTGTTGTTCTCTTGGATTAAGAAAAGAAAACCTATTTACAAAGTTAACAGTGCATTAACTCAGAATAAGCTCCACTGATAAGATACAAATGTAGCTGCAATTATTGAGCTCAAGTATATAGAGAGCAAACCAAACAGCTGAAGCACGATTTTATTCTATCACTGAGCAAGCATTCACAATTAATCATGTTTACATGTCCAGAATTAAATTATCTTGCTGGTTTTGCCCTTGTAATATCTCATTATTTACCTCATCATGGTTTGAGGAATATTTGTCCGCACAAATGGAAGAGCACCATGTTTCCTCAAACCCTGGGACAAGATAAAAATATCTAAAACAAATATTATGCACTTGACATCAAATGTCGGCATAAGAGAATGGTCTGTCTTACTTGCATAGAGATGGCTAATGAGAAACTATTCTGCTAGGAGACAACTGTAGCAGAACTCTTTTCTCATGTTATTTCAACACAGATTTGATCTATCTGATAAGCTAAATATCAACTTGAAACTCATTAATTTACATGACGGAAAAAGATGCGCAAATGAAAACTTACATTTACATTCTAACCCAGTTATGTACATGACATTAAATGAATGTGTAATTCAATCCTGACCACTGAACTACAGAAAGGACATTATAAAGGACAATTTCATTTAAATATGATTTCATATAAAGTATATCTATTACATGCTCGGACTAACTTATTTCTGCTGGTCCAATTGGCTCAGAATAAATGCTTTCTAGGATCCAGTAAATTTTTTCATAATTTTTCAACAAAAACATGTTTTATGGCCCCAGTGTGAGGTGAGATATGGCCACCTTTGAACATCAAAAAGGATCCAGATGCTTGTCATTTTCAAGCAGTGATTTTGTATGATTATAAAAGGGGTGTAACTTCTATGGAATGTCTGGACAGCAACATTTGGAGAGTCTGCCTCTTCCAAATCAACTGTTTACAAATGGTATCAGGAATTTTCATGTGGCACAAAGTAGATCCCTAGACCCCTCCCCTGGAAGACACATCTCTGTAATTACAAAGGAAAACTAGAAGCTGTGCAAAAGTTGGTGGATAGAGACAGAATAATAACATATAAGGAAATACAGGAAGGACTTGGCTTTCCATCCACTACTGTCTATAAAATAACACATGAACACTTAAAAACTAATGAAGGTGTGCCACCTCTTATGTTGACTGAGGATCAGAAAAGGGTGGAGTTTTGGCAAAGTATGCCCAGAGAATATGATGAAGCCGGTCAAAGTCTGTGTATAAAGATGACTGAGACAAGACATGGGTGTACAATTACAATCCTGAAAGCAAGTGGCAAAGTAGGTATTGGGAGGATGCTGGAGATGCTCCACTTGTGAAATTTAAGAGATCTCAGAGCACTGGTAAAATGATAGCGGCATTTTTTTTTTTATTTTTTTAAATGCAGCCGTATTTGAACAATTCCTGTAAAAGAACAAAGGATTGTTACTGCCTATGGTATATAAATGACTATTTGTCTCATCAAGGGCCTTCCTCGAGTGGCACAAAAGCATCCAAGAATGGGCACTCGGAGGCTTAGGCTACACCACGATAAAGCAATTGCTCACAAAGGACACGTGACTTTGGAGTATTTGGAAAAAGAAAATGTAAAATCTCTCCCATATCTGTCTTACCCACCAGACTAGTAGTATACAAACGGCTGGGTCTGGACCACTTTTTTGTTGAGAGCCTCCTATCCCCCAGGGAGACTCCCAGCGCCCATTTCTGTTGCTTTGTTGGATACAGGGTTGTCATAGGTCTGGACCACTTTTTGCATGGGTGACTGGGTCAACACTGCAGCTCTCTTATACAAAAGGCTGGGTCTGGACCACTTTTTTGTTGGGGGCCTCCTAGCTCCCAGGGAGGCTCCCAGCACTCATTTTACAGGCTTACTTTATTGGATCAAAATTGTTGCCTGCCATCAACTTTATATTAAACATATAAATTGGTAGATAAATATTTACAGACATACAATATAAAGACGTATAGCATTTGCCAGATAGAAAAAAATGATGAGTTTAGTAAGTATAGAAGTGCGTGTAAGCAAAAATATGAAAAACAAAATAATACAAATAATGCTAAAAAATGAAGACGCGCAGCATTTGTTAGATAGAAAAAAAATAATGATGAGTTTAGGAAATATAGAAGTGCGTGTAAGAAATGTTGATCTGAAAAACAAAATAATATAAATAAAGCTAAAGAAATAAGAAAAAAGATGAAAAGTGTAAAGCTGAAAAATATCACTTCTACCCAACAGTAATTGAGGCTAAAAAAAACAGCTTTTCTTGACAAGACCAACAAAAAGTGATGGCTAAAAACGCTAGATGGAACTTTATACAGCTGAAGGACTTTCCATCTCCTCTATGACAATGGTATGAAAACATGTATGCTGAACACTTTAAAAAAGAAATTATTACAGATATTGTTGAGATGGAGTTACTTGCACAAAATAGGACTTTGTTACTATCACATATAAGATATATTATTTGAAAATGTGTTAGCAGACATATCCACAGACAACTTTATATTAAACAATTAAATTGGTAGATAATTATTTACAGATTATATACCATAAAATTGTCAGTATGGTGGTAACTAACAAATGTCCATGGTTATCTGTTACAGGTGCTAAATTATATGGAAAATATTGTCGTGGTGAATACTGTTATATATATGCGTTTAAAATCCGTAATGGTGGTAAAATTCCTGTATCATATGAGAAGTGTAAGGTTGGAGTTCAAAGTGAAATACCATTGTGTAGAAAGTGTGCGAGAGATAGAGTTCAATTTCAATACATTTATGCAGAAAAAAAGTGAAGAAAACATTTTAATTTTGTGCCAGCTCAACTTGATAACAAATAATTTTAATTTAATCACATTTATGGTGACGAAATGTGACAACTTTTTCATTTAAAAAAATGTAAATATATACTTACAGTCGACTACACTTGAGTCGAACCCTCTCGAGTTGACTTTCAAATGAGTCGATCTTATTTCTTGGAACAGGTCCCAGCGCTTCTTTACTTTACTAAAAATCATACTGATGAATCGACATCGACTCATCCATATTCATTAATGAGTTGATCTTTTTCTCCTGTCCCCGTCCTTATAAGATAAAAGGAAAAAGCAATGCTTGAGTCGATGTAACTAATCTCAGCTTGCGCAGCATTTGATCTCAACACATTTATGCTCCTCCCATGACACGACTTGAACTGTCAAACTGATACACTTAACAGGACTAAACCCTCCCTCAGACCATGCCATTGTCTCCTCCTCATTTTCACACCTCATCCATGATCTTCCCCATCTAGCACGGATGTTTCGTACTCACACCACAACCCCGCTGCGAAAGTGTCATGCAAATTCGCATAAGTGGGGTAAGAAACATAGTGTCGGCGAGCGTCTTTAATGTGGGGAATTCTCCGGCTGCACCGTGGTTCACATGTGAATGTTACAATGAGAAAACCTAGGGGATTCGGCCATTGTTCTTCTCATCGCTGGGAACTTGCTCGCTGGACTAGAGGATGGCAAGTAGTTGTCAACCCCCCCCCCCCCCTCTTATTTTTACTCATGTTTTGGCTGATTAGACCTGGACACTTTTTCACTGAGCTGTTGCGGTCAAAATGAGAACAGTGAGATACTGCACCCTCCCCACCCCATCCGCAGATAGATTCATCGCATGTTAAATGTACAGTAATGTTTATTATCTTGAAAAAGGCCCAGTATAGGGGCAATATATGTAGGCCTACAATGTTTCATAACATGAAGTGGTGGGAGGAGTGTTGGAGGGTGACCAAGCTGCCTGCGGCGATCGTGTTAAGTTAAAAATGAATGTTCAGGAGGCAGGGTTGGGAGCGGTGGACATCATCAGTTTACATGACAGTGAAACTTAAAACGGCTGATGACAACAGGTGTCGATAATAATACATGTGTTACATTAAATTTAACCAAAATCTTGGTCGATCTCACTGAAAAGGAATGGAAGAGATCAAATTTGATGCTCGGTGAAAGAATGCGTAAGGGGAAGTAACCATTGTAATGCCCGACAATACGTCATTCCAAATGTAAGTAGTGCCTATTTGTAGTCCTGTAGTCTTTAGTGACATACGGATGAGTCAAACTACGGATGAGTCGATCCTATTTTTCCTCTCCCACCAGCATTGACTCTTCCATATTCCACTGTATATGGCTATGGGTGACGAAATGTGACAACCTTTTCATTCAAAGAAATGTAAACATATATGTATATGACAATGAAACGTGACAACTTTTTTCATTTAAAGACATTTAAACATATATGTATATACAATGATCGGTTATTGTTAAACTGGTTCTGAAATAATTAAATAATTTATTGAATTATTTGATGTTCATATATATATATATATATATATATAACGATATACAATAACATGGATACCCCAATTCCAGATACAATCAAGAAGCGTTTGCAAAAGCCTTTACAACCTAGTAAATATCGATCTATTCCTCCACCACGTAGAAAGAAAGCTTTGAAGAGAAAAGCCATTGAAGAAGAATTTGACCCAATTCCTCATGTCAAACACATAAGATCTGTGGAGGAGTACCAGGAGGAACTACTAGATGTCTCTCAAGAAAGAGACTGGTTAACTAGTCTTCACACAAACACCATGGATAATTGGCAATTTCCTGTGAGGCTGGCAGATGGATGTAATAAAAATAATCCATACAGCACTGACCCTAAGACCTTCCTTGAAGAAGTGCTTCTTAAAATTGAAAAAAAGCTTGAAGAAGAAGAAATCAGAGAACTCGGTGGAGTTAAGTTTCAGCTGGCTCTCAAGATCCAGCTCTGAAAAGCCAGTCCTCATGGAACAAGAGTTCAGAGCCCCTGTCCTACGTCATAAACAAGACGTCCTCCTACAGAAGAGAGAGATCGAAGGGGCACTTAACCAAGCTTTCCTCAAGATCCAAGAGACTCTTGAGAAGTGGACTCAGAGAGGATCAGGGTGGATCGCTGATCAGGTAGAAACTCTTTGGTTGGACATCGCTAGATACCAACCGCTGAAAGGTGGCTCCTACATTCCACTTCCAGCAGCTTTGAGGAACAAGAAAGCAATCGTAAACGTAATGGTTGTCTTGGAGACAGCATCATCACAGCTAAATTTCCAGCAGCACATCATGTAGATAAGTGATCCAGTTATCCAACCAATGCCTATGATGGTTTAGATTTTACTGGAATAGACTTTCCAACACCTATTTCCCAAATTCCTAAAGTGGAGAAGTTGAACAATTTAGCTATTAATGTATTTGGTTGGGACAAAGGAGTCATTATTTATTATATCAGCAAACAACTAGAAGACATACCTAGGATTTATCTCATGTTGATTGAAAAAGCAAGTAAATTCCACTATGCGTGGATCAGTGACTTCAATCACCTCCTCCATGATCAGAATGCAACTAATGATGTAAATATTTCTGTGAGCGCTGTCTGCACGGGTACTCCAGGGAGGACATGTTGCAAGCTCACAAACCTGAATGCTGTGGGACTGGACAAACTGCTATTCGGGTGGAGATGTTAGAGGAGGGCAAGAACAATCTAACTTTCCAAAATTACCACGAACAGCTGCCAGCCCTTTACATCATCTATACTGACTTTGAGGCTCTCACCGCTAAGGCTGAGGGCTCAGAACTGAATCACGAAAAAAGCAATACACGGACAACACAACAGCATGAGGCTTGCAGTTACTGTTACATCATGGTGCAGTGTGATGGACAGAGATATGCACCAGTCTAATACCAAGGTCCCAATGCAGCAGAGCATTTCCTTCAAGCCCTACAGGAAGAGGAGTGCACGATCAAGACGGTTTTGGCCCACCCAAAGGCCATAAGGATGACACAAGAGGACTGGCAGGCCTACAACACTGCTACAAACTGTCATGTCCATGAAAAGGCCTCAGAGGGAGATTCTGTGCGTGATCACTGCCACATCACAGGGCAGTATAGAGGAGCAGCCCACAATGACTGTAACCTGAAGCTGCGGTTGAATTCTAATACAACCGTGGTCCCCATGGTCTTCCACAACTTGCGTGGCTATGACTCCCATCTCATGATGCAGGCCATTAGCAAGGTGGATGGACACATTTCCTGTATCCCCAATAACACTGAGAAGTACATCTCCTCTTTGGGACAGCTTCATTTCATTCACAGTGCGTAGTTCCTGCTGGCATCTCTCAACAGACTAGTGTCAGCCAACCCCCCAGAGACTTTTTAACCATTCTTTAATATCTCTTAACATCTGCTTAGTATTTGCTTAACACTTCTTAACATCTGCTTAGTATTTACTTAGCAAGTAAGTACCTTATAAGCAGCTGGCTGTTCGTTCTTGAACACCAGCTTAGCATGTTTTGTCTTTTTTAACTGCTCCCTTACTATGACCAGCTCTTCTGAAGGAACGATGTCACTTTCACGAAGGCATTCCTCGAAGCTGTCTCGATCCTTACAGTGAAAAAGGGCAACCCAGCGCGTCTGCTCACGGAGGTCTTTCGGAACTGAGTTATATTTCTGGGTTAGGACCCACACAGACTGGTCCGCATGGTGGCCTGAGAAAGCCAGTTTAGAGAGCATGTCTTGTTTTTTTGTAAGTGCCTTGCTGGTACTGCAGACGTCGATAATGTATATGGTTCGTGAGCCCTGGAATATCTGGTATAAACTCAGAGGTAATCTTGGAGCCTTTCACCTGGATCTACAACAGAGACCTGGGAATCAGTCCACACCCAAGGACATTCCTGATATGTTCTACTGTATTGTATTGTGGGGCATACGTTAACAATATGTTTAAAAACACAGTGATAGAGACTCTCCAAGAAGTTAAGTATGAATGCGGTTTTCCCACACCCTGTCATTCCACATATAATAGCCAAATGAGGGTCTCTTTGAAAGAGGCTGCTGAGACAAATCGGCCATCTTCGATGTTGAGTTGCGCATCCATAATAACGCAGAGATAAATGTTTGATGTGCTGGTTGGTTCTGCTTTTTTGTGATCTGGATGGTCACCCCTTAGCTGGCATTCTCAATACGCCAACCACTACTATGTAGTTGGTCGTTGTCTGTGGAGTGGAGGTCCAGCCACAGGGCAAACATATAATAATAGAATCGTCTGATGTTAATGTATGACAGATCTAGATCTTTGGAAACTATGGCCACCTCGGGATACGCAGCCCGCTGCAAAGGACAAAATTGCTTCATCTCACTGCTGCTGGGGAAGCATGCCTTAGCTGTACAGCTGGTTGGGTACGCCCTCAATGGTTACCTCTACCTTGGTTATTTTAGGGTTGTAGAATTTCTCGCTGTTTCATTTGAAGGACTTGGCTGCTTCTGAATTTTCGAACAGCATCAAGATGCCTTTCATATTGTGGGCAGGTACATTAATGTTGATTGTCACGAACTCTGGATGTGAATGGGTGTTAGTTGTGACGTTATAAGTGGTGATCAGGCGGTGAATGCAGACGAGACACACACAGTAATGGAGAGATAAGAACAGGAATCCTCGACGTCGAAATGATGCAGAATTTATTGCAGGTGCTTGGTAACAATACAAACTTCAGGGCAGCTGCCTAACTCCAATGCACACAGCTCTCACTGCATTCTACTTCTTGCTCTCCTCCTTTCTCTCTGGCTGAGCCCTTATATAGACCCCAGCCAGTCTTCAACTGTCCCGAACCTACATGACTCAGCTCTCACAGTCCAGAATTCTCTCGACCATAGCAGTTGCCATTGCTACACATAAAACCATGACGTAGTGCGCACACACATGACGCAATACACACACAAGATTTGACTAGAACCATCCTGTACAAAATGCTAAAAGAGTATCTCAGACACGTTCAGTGACCCAGTATCTCCATGGGCCAGCATAGGTGTGGTCACAACACACTCTTGCATGGGCCCAGTGTATACAATGACGATCCGCCAAATATCACTTGCAAAACACACTCACGTGTCCCCAACATGTATAATCATGATTCGTTACATTGATGTTCCACAGGGTGTTGCTTTTGTCAGCAGTAATTTTGCGGTGTCGGAGGATGCGGTCATATAGGATTGCTAGATGGCCGGCATACTGGTTACGGATTATCCGACCAATTTCGGGCTGAGTGACCATGTCATACTCGAGTAAGATGTTCTGGATAGTATAGCTAGCATTAGTATCATCTGTTGCGTGAATAACACAACTGTAGTTGTTAAAAGTTACCTCATATTCGAGTCGGTCCCCCTGGGCTGACTGATAAAATGGCACATGACTCTCAAGCGACTTGAAGTCGAGAGGGATGCAGTACTGGTTATCACAGGCATCCATAACTGGTTTGTCGTCAGGCAAAGCCTCATCTTTATCCTCAGCTCCAAGCCAGATTTTGTTGATATTCCTATTTTTAGTTGTGTCAATGCCCTGGTAGTAGGCATTATCTCTCTCCTGGGCCGTCTTCCAAAGGTCCATTGAGCAGTGGTAAACATCGCTGTCATTGATAGACATCATCTCACTGACACTAATCTTGACTGTGGTCTTCTTTACCCAAAGCACGACCGAGGGTCTTGATCACTGTTCAGTTGGCGTCACTGGATGTCAGAGAAATGGTGAAAGCAGGCTTAGCTGTCCCAGGGACAATAACATCATTAGCACCAAGGTTTGGGAACCATACAAGAAGCTGTTGGTTCTGATCGATCGTACTAGGGTTATTTGTCACGATGACCGACTGGCGAACGCCTTTAACCCCTAATGGTTCTCTCACACATCGATAAGGGTTAAGTTTTTGCCCGAATATGTTTGAATCCATACTGATAAAACTTTCATTTAAAGTTGGGTAGCAATCTTTAATATGATAACATGGCGGACTATGATTTTGATAATGCTGCTTTTGATCGTGACGATATAGGTCCAACAGACGACGATGTGAACGTTGACACTAACTTACCATTATTTTCAGAACAAGGTACACAATGAGGAGCAGCCACTTCGTCAATATCACTGCGAACGCCTTTAACCCCTAAGGGTTCTCTCAGATGTCGATAAGGGTTAAGTTTTTGCCCGAATATGTTTGAATCCATACTGATAAAACTTTCATTTAAAGTTGGGTAGCAATCTTCAATATGATAACATGGCGGACTATGATTTTGATAATGCCGCTTTTGATTGTGATGATACAGATCCAATAGACAACGATGTGGACGTTGACACTAACTTACCACTGTTTTCAGAACAAGATACACAACAAGAAGCAGCCACTACGTCAATATCACTGCGTGAGGAGCTCCTCCAGACAGCAGTAGATGACTATTATAACAAACTGGCTGAACAAGGCCTCACTCCTTCCGTGGGTCGCGACACAACAAAATTTGAATTAACTGGTGGGCAGTTACGTTTGAAAGCCTACCCAGTAGTGCTGGGTGGAAATCTGGATCTTAATTTGGATAACCAGTTACAATACTCAACTTAAATAATTAAATTTTCCAATTTATCCAATTCATTTACCTGATTTGTTTATCAATACACTATCTACTTATCAGGTACATTTTCCCGATCAGCTTATCAGGTTTTTACTTGATCCACTTCTGCCGCGTGGCTGGTGGTTAGTTGGGATTACTAGCCTTGTCTATCTTCACTTGTTCTACCAGCGCATGGAGTGTTGAGTGTGAAGGGGAGAGAGGGAGAGCACTAAGTTTTGGCTCAGACGACTGCGTCGGTGTAAAAGATCAAAGGCAGCACAG
>JBCEWB010119970.1:0-11536 GCA_039654565.1 Peronia peronii | reverse complement strand
TCACTCACTTACTCACTCACTCACTCACTTACTCACTCACTCACTCACTCACTCACTCACTCACTCACTCACTCACTTACCCACTCACTCACTCATTCATACAGACACACACAGACATACACACATACACTCACTCACACACACATTTCATCATGCAATGCATTTTAGCATATTACATTGCATATAACGTACATGTGACGAACATAGTTTTAATGTAGCTGTGATAAACAAAAATAGTTTTGTTCTTCTATAGATACTTTTATTCTTTTCTTTCTTTCTTTTTTTTTTCTTGTGATGAGGTCGTTATTTTTACTCGAGGGTGAGTTCCCATAATGGCTGCACTCCTGCTTGTTTTTGACTATGAATGTGAGTGTGTGCATGTTTATATGTACCTTTAATCCACGAACTCGGAAGAAAACAAAACCAGAACCCGGGGATCTGGGGATAAATGGTACATGTAAAGTTAAAAGATTTCAATAGATTGGCACCCAGAAGCTCACACACACAATAGCCAAAAGCTGAATATTTTAGAATAGACCAAAGTGTGTCCCGAATCCATTATTGCTGCTACCAAATTTTGAAAATGGAAATCAGACCGTAACATCTGAAGCCATAATAATCAGCATACTACCTCCCACCATTAGATTCAATTTAACATCGTATTCGTTCAAATAGAATTGCTTTTCTCTTGACCTGTATCCTCCCTCATACTTTGAAAAAAAAAAGCTAAAAATAAATAAATACATAAATAAAAATAGAAACAAAAGAAAAGAAACAAACAAAAACAATGACGCTTGGGCGCTGGATAAGATAAATGCCGATAAATGGATATTGAAGTTTGAGAGAAACGGGATACAAAAAGTTTGGAAATCTGCCTAGTGAGGGGTAAAATTATTTAAAAAAAAAAAAAAAGAACTAAAATAAAAGGGATGAAGTTGCCTATCTGCCTTTGACCATTAAATGGCGCATATCGGGCATTCAGGTCACGTGATTTAGGTACAGTGCTATGGGTCGATATGCTCCGTGTTGCCAGTCCATGCCTGCGCACGATTGAATGCCCACTCCGTTGGCGAAGGCTTTGAAACGTGCGCCGACGAAACGCTGTAAAACAGTAACAGCTGTGGTACGAATTTTCTTAACCGAAATTTCTAACTCCATTGCAGTTGTATGGGTTGAAAACTGGTTTATTTAATAAAATTTGGTGTTTATAACTAGCACATTATTGCCGGTATCAGAAATGGTAAAAAAAAAACTATTTCTAAAGATGCAATGAGGGAACTGAAAGAGATTTGTATGAAGAGTGCACGGCGTTTTGTTAGCAAACGTTAGTGTTGTATGCGGGTCAGAGCCGCACAAGAGAGAGAGAGAGAGAGAGAGAGAGAGAATAGAGGGGAGAGGGTGTCTCAGTCGCGGCAGTGGCGTTCCATCTACCATTGCTTCTTGTGAGTCTCAACAACAACAACAACAACAAAAATCGCTTTATTTCCTTCTGTTTTGCCCAAACCATTTGTTAATTTACTCTTATGAATTGTTGACTGTTAGCTTTGTCACATCACAAAGAATCTGAGATAGGGACTTAAGCGTATGCATAGTATTATGAGCATCTAGATATGCACAAATAAAGGCATACAAGAGTTTTTTCTTCATCCATCTTCATCTTCATAGAAAAGCGTTAGATTGACGATTAATTAATAGACCTTCTGTCCCTCCCATCCAGCCCATGCCCTCCTCTCTCTCTCTCTCTCTTTCTTTAACAATTGGTTTGTCCTTTAAAAAAACGTGATTATTGCGACCAGATGGTTAAAATAGACTCACTGGTCTATTGCGACCAAGTTTTCCTTTCTGACCAATCAAATTGCATCGTTTATTTTATTCGGGACATTGAATTAAAACTTGCAGATTCTATAAGACTTCAGAAATGAGAAATTCCACAACAGGCCAAGTAGCTTTAGGGTTAGATTTACGGTCAGGGTTAGATTTAGTGTTCGGATTAGATTTAGGATTAAGATTAGATTAGGATTAGAGTTAGGATTAGTGTTAGGTTAGGATTAGAGTTAAGGTTAGGATTAAGGTTTGGGTTAAGGCTAGGGTGAGATACGAGGCTTATTCATGTACCTGGGAAAATTTGGATACACTTTTAGTACCACCTGGTAGCAACAGACCACAGGGTCTATTTTGACCACCCGGTAGCAATAGCCTCGTCCTTCAAAAAAAGCAAATGTGCTTTTTATCTCAGTCTCAGCTTCGGTGTTACGCATTGACCATAAACCTTAGAAGAGAAAAAAACGCCTAGAGTAAATACTACTACTACTACTACTACTACTACTACTACTAATAATAATAATAATGGTAATAAAGAGAATTTAAAAATAAAACGGTATTCCAAAGACTGCCTACATCCCCTAGCCATGATGATGAACAACGATCAGGTTTAATGACGAATAAACACTTTGATTACAACTGAAGACTTTTCCATAGTTTTAATAATAACTTGACATCATCATCCTAATGTTAATAACTTTACGACCCATTGTGGATTTTCTGGCAGCATTTCCGTCATTGATTAAGCCGGCTTTTTCTTTTTGCATTCACACCTTTGATAGGCTAATAGCTTGTATCACTCAGTTGTAATAAAGACTATACTGCAAACCATTCCGTCCCCCCAGCCCTCCTCTTCTTGTTCTCATTGCTTCCGTTCCGCCTCTGACTGGTCACTCCAGACCTCGCCGGTCACTCGATGGCTGTTCAGTGATAATATGCCCGGTGTTCACTCCAAGCTTTTATGCCATACCACCATAGCGTAACTGTGCGCCTAGCCTGGGTGGACTGTTAGCAGATCGCCCCGTTGTGTCGCAGTCTCGTGCTAGGACAGGTATGACCTGCTTCTGTGCCGGTATTACTTTCTTTGGTCAGGCAGGAAGAGCATTACAGTAGTAGCGCAGTAGATCTTTAATGTACGTTTACACTATGGTTTTACAGTAAAATACAATCACTTTATGTTGAGGAATTATAACAGCAAATTTTTTATTTCTGTTTTATAATTAATCCTATTGTGACGTGCCAACAGGAACTTAGGATACTTCGTGCCGAACAGAACACGGTGAGCATTTTCATTGTTTTATAATGTTTAATTATCGTGCGACTGCATGGAAATATGTCACGTTATATTTCTCGTTAGATCTAGTAATGAGCACATTCATCATTCTTTTCATTCTGTAGTCATGTCATAAAATGTCAACAGGAATTGTTCATGTTGTTCCTGCCGCAAAATTCATCTTAAGTTAACGTAAGCGCCGCACAAATAATGAAGAACAAAATCTAAGATCATCACATTCTATGACCGAGCGGCTGGCTTTGAACGTGCCATTATAATAATTGTGTGTCCTGTTTTCATCTGCCTTGAGATACATCACGGGTCAGTGCTGAACTGTTGTCGATACAGATCGATCCACCAACATACGGATTTCTAGTCTGTTGGGGCCTTGGCAAGTCAGTGAGTCTTTCATCTCGCGGCCTAATGTGGTACCGCTATTGTTTAGAACCAGAGCAGTTTGTGGTCTGGCTCTAGTCTGGTACCTTTACGGTACTCCTTGGTATTGACTTTTTTTTAAAAACCAGAATAGTGGTCTTTCTCGTTGTACCGCTAGGCTGCTGTTCATTATTGATTTTTTCTTCTTCTAGAATCAGAGTTAATATTAGTGATATGATTGAATAATATTATTCTATCCATTTGTCATACCTACTGTCAATAATTCGCCTTTGATCTTCCGGTCTTCCGACGATATCTCATTTATTTTAGAACCTACTGGGTGGTTATATAGTCTTCCTTTATTTCATCTCCCCCCCCCCCTCCCCAGAATTTAGATAATTGGGTGGCTAGACAATCCTCCATTTTTTTTTCTAAAACAAGAATGGTTTTATGGCTAAACAGCCTCAATCATTGTGTGCAGACAGCGGATTCCGAGATCTATCACTGCACTAGCGAGACAGAGGAATAGTGAGTCACTATTTCAGTCAGTTAAATTACTTCCCTTTGTCAAGTAACAGGAAGTATAAAACAAAAATTATAAAGAAGGAAATAAAACACTTTTTTTCTCTCGAAATCTGAAACGTATCAAGCAAAAGAATTGTGAAAAAAATCATCATAGTGAAAAAAAAAAACCAAAACAAATTTTCATCAAATGACGAAATGTTCGTTACACACGTTTACACGTTTCAAATAAGGGAACAATTTTATTTATTTTTTTTTTGGGGGGGGGGGGAGGGGGGAAGGGATCTTTACAATGCTTACGCAAAACCTCTTCTTGTACTTGCAAAGGGAAGTAATTGCGTGACGGTCAAAGGGCTCAATGGAATCTCGTGTTTGCCTGATTGAAAATAAATATAATGTCATTGTCCCCTTCATTCGCTTGACAGGGCTTAAAAATGTCATGATTCAGCTATAAAACAGCTTGAGTTCGGGGACGGACATAAGTTCAGCACACTGAAAAAAAAAAGGGGGCCTAATCACAATCTAATATAATCAGTCAGATGTTGTTGTTGATGATGATGATTTTATCCCAAATAGGTGGTAGTTTGTTTGATCTAACTTCTTGTATCATAGTAGATCTACACGAATGAACAAATAAAACATTCACATACTACATTATATCTACATTATTTTAACATGCCATGAAACTGTTCCGAAGAGGTGTAATATTTATCTTATTGTTACATATGAACCACTATTTTACATGACAAACCCACCTCTCTTTGGGAAATTGGGAAATGAAGTGAACAGTTGATATTGTACTCGAGAAGTTTTTCACACTATACATGTAAATTGCTCTCACTTTGAACGTCAGTTTTGCAGAATGAGACCCAAATTATAGCATTATAGCTGCAGATCTGAAAATATGTATATCGTCGATACAGACAAAAAGAAAATGTTACCTTTCACACACACACACACATAATAATAAACAAATAAATAAAATTTAAAAAACAATAATAGTAATAATATTAAAATAAAATAAATAGCTACAATCTGGACAACTAGCCATGGTACAGGGCAAAAGCAAACATGATTTTACTTTCCATATTCTGTTATAGTTCATTTGACTCATTTCAGTTATAGTCTGATGATGACCTAAACTGTAAGCCAGAATAAATCACCCCTTGAAAGAAATATGATGACGGTTATGCTATTTACATCGTGGACTGGGACTTGTTTGTCCAAATCGTTGCTCAATCCTACAGTTATCTCACACTTTGGAATTAACTTAACTACCTTGAAGTGATTAGTTTATAACGATTTCCTCTCTTAAATTGGCTTTTTATTTTTATTATTATTATTTTTTTTACGTTAGTAACTAAGTTTTATTTTACTAGTTCAATTTGGTTTGGCTTACTTTGGTATATTAGATTAACTTAATTTTGCTTTAACTGGGTTTAGTTTAGCCGAACTTAGATTTATTGCGTTCAAGAGAAGACGCTTCTATATTAACGTTACCCTGCCTCAGTTCGTCTTCATAATGCGGTACACTTTTGTCTGTCCCACCCAGTCTGTAGATGTTTATTTTCAAGTTTCATGGAACATGCTGTCCTCTGAGAAAGAGAATTATTTCTCAAGAAAGAGTTTTGAAAGACAAGGCACTATAAAAGATGATGCGTGACAAAACCCACTGATCAAAAAGAAAATGACATACAATATTAATAAACGTAAACAAATGAACAAAAACATTGTAGAGAAATAGCTTAGTATTATCTCATGCCTAACTTGTATTTGTATACTAAAAAAGTCTCTATGTCACACTACTTTTGTGGCTCCGTATTCAACTATCTCACTTTGAAACGCTTTTACACAAAAATAGTGGAGAAAATAGAACTGCATTTCTTATTAATGTCTTGAGAGCGGAGAAGCTGTCCAACAGTAATCGTTCATTCAATGATATTGGTCCACCTGGGATTCAATGAAGTCCCCATCTTCCACGGCATTTTCGAAGGTGAACCTGATAATAATGGGGGGGGGGGTGGGGGGGGGGGAATGACGTCCTCAATAAAAAGTGCTTAAAAAAAAGACATGTGTCTACAGACAGAAGATCAGCCGGCCTAATGCGCATGTACGGAAAGGGTAATCAGCTGTGTTTACATGGGAAACCGGGTCAAACATGACCTTTTTTTTTTTTATGCAAAGATCTAGATTTAGATCTATCTGAATAAGTTATTTTTTTATATGTACTTTAATCCTAACCCTAATCCTAATCCTAAACCAAACCCTATAGTTCGCCGGTATGACGTCATATGCATGCGCAATAGCCCGGCTGACCTTCTGTCTGTAAACGCAAATTTAAAAAAAAAAGGAAATGACGCATCCTTTTTCAGCACATTAAAAAAATGGAATGAAATAATAAATATGTCATTTCGAACGAGGTTCAAAACATTGCTCCAAGTGAAATAGCAAGCGAGGAATTTGCTTGGGATCGTCCTATTTATGCTTTGTAAATAATGTGAAATACTTTGGCGATCAAATTTCTATTTTACAAATAAAGGAACTCAAATTCAACGTATCCATTGTAATCGTTCAGGAATGTGACAGCCCCAGGTAGAACGAATACTCAGCTCGGTGGTAGAAAAACTCGGGTGGAGCGGGACAGGTGACGGTCTTCAGAAGAAGAGTGGGTTCTTTCATTAGATGTTTCGGCCTTTAACTTCCTGACATCTTCTAGAACCCCGGCCACACCGGAGTCATGACTCCCGATGTCCGTCATCCCCCTCCCCCCCCCCCCTTCAAGGACTCTGGGTGGGATTTGAACCAGGTTTTCGGTCCAGTACTTTAACAGCTATGCTATGCGTGCCATTGATTTTATGGCATAACTTATTTTATTTAAGTCTACCCTCCGGCATCAAGTGGTGTTAGGGTCACATCTTTCTTTCTGCACCAAATCCAACAGGAAGAGTTCTCTGCTGCTGTTGCTAGCTCACCCAGGGCGCTTCTGATATTCCGGCCACTTAAGTTGAGCTTCTTTAGTAGAGAATATACTGTTGAACTAACGTAGCCCCTTGCTCCCACTTCTACTGCGAATATATGTGCCTTCACTCCGGCTCTACGCAAGTGCGTCAGGAGATCTTGGTACTTGGCCATCTTGTACTCATGCTGCTCCTCCATGTTTGTCTTATTCGGAACAGTTAGCTCGACAAGGATGTATGACTCCGCAATCCTCGAGTAAGCACTATGTCCGGCCTCATACCTGACCTCTTGATTAAATCGGGATATTCTCCCCATCCTGTCAAATCGGCTCCTATGTCCCAGTCGCCGGCTCCCTCCAGTAATCCACGTACTGAGGAGTTAGGGGATCTTGGTGGAAATACCTGTTGACTCTTGGACGAACGTATTTTTCCGGGATTCTTCTGATTTCTCAGGCTTTGTCAGTGCCGATGCAATTGTTCTTGCCAGCACTTCAAGCACACGGTTGTGCCGCCAGGTATATCTTCCACTTGCCAAGCCGACTTTGCAATCAGAGAGAACATGCTGTAACGTCTATATATATATATAGACACACACACACAGAGTGGCCATTTGTCGCTGGTCTTCTTCTTCCACCTGGTGAGGTTGCTTTTTGTAGGAGGCACATCAAATGCGGCACGAATATTGAAAGGCAGTTTTATGGGTGCCATGTGCCAGATGTCCTCCCATGTCATGGCTCTTTGGAGAGCACCTTCCCAGTTTGTCCACTGCCGCTGTAGCGTCTGCTGCACAGCATTTTGGACTCTTTTTTCGTCTTCCTCGTGCTTATCCTTTATTGTGAAGCTCTTGCCACAAGTGTCACTGTAATGTGGGCCCGTGAATGATAACTAGCAAGTGGAAGGAAAGAAAGCTAGAACTAGAACATGAAGATGCAGGTGTAGACCTAGAAGTACAGAAACTAGATCTAATTCAAACACATCTTTGGATGACGCTGGCAGATCTTCCTCATATAAGACGTTGGCAAGTAAGATTAGATCGAAAGCCAGATCAAAACCTTTAATGACGAGACGTGTGTGTATGAATTAGAACAATTTATCTTATTAAAAGGAAGGGCTTTATTTAAAAACTCGTAATGTCGCATTCTTGTACCTCTAAGAAATTGAAGATGCCGACCCTGTGTGATTAACCGGTGTTATTATGTCTGTAAAACCTGCTGTGAGATTAGCCTATCTGTTTTCCATCATACATTAAAATATATATATATATTTATATATATATATCAGATGATTATACGGTTCGATATGAATACGCATTTCAACCTACTTAGGTGGTTTTCTCGGCGGGACCAAGATGTTTTTACTAAAATACTTTGAAATATAAATATAACAATAGTAATGTCTAATGTTCTAAAATTTCTTAAACGTACATCATGAGTTTTTTGTTTTTGTTCTTGTTTTGCCGTTGAATCCTCCACCTGTTTCTACACTCCGAATGCCTCACGTCTGACAAAAGTAACAACTCTAAAGTTACAAAAACTTGTTTTGGAATTAACAGCCAACTAAAAATTGTGAAATGTTTAAAAAGTTAGGATTGATTTGTGGCATGAAAATTAAATATGTATTTTCCGAGTTGGACGAGAATGAGTGGAGGCAGATCCTGCAGATGATTTGTACATAACTGGTGGGTTTTAAGATGAAGTTCAATCGCTGAATAATCATTTCTTGATATAATTTATATTTGCATTTTTCGCAGCTCTACATTTTCACAAAAGAATTGTTGGCAGTTATGGCAAGATATCTTAAAAATGTATTGGCAGAATATCATGAAATTTGGCACCGTTTTAAGTATCGTTTACGAGACTTGTTAAATCTCAAAGGAAGTATGAAAACTTGCAAACATTTGGCTAGAGTGATGATTATTCACGAAAATATTACTTCCTGTGCTAACTTTAAGGATAAACAGGTTCTTGTGCAAGCAAACCTCACAATTTGAGGTTCAAAGTCTCAAGATACAAATGAATTACATGTGTGGATATTTTCAAATGCTTTAAACTACAGTCCAGAGAGATATCTTACCATTCCTGAGATTTCTTATTTCCCTTGTTTTGTTTTCTTTTGTTTTACATGGTTTTGTAAATTTCCAGAGATTTATCTTACTATCCGATGCAGCATCAGCCTTTGATTTGGAGTCTTACGCTACCCTATAATATACACTATACGCCATATTTAAATTTTGGAGGATCCCCTTGACCTGAATTGGATCAACGCTAAAATGAACATTATACTGGCAATAAAATGTTATCAAAATATCATTCACCGGTGAGAGCTTATTTTTGCTCGGATTACAATTTTTCACCTTTATTTACACAATGGGTTTTCTTAGTTTGATAGTCTTTCAACACCTTAAAGATTTATTCAGGGCTGTACACAATTTACGCAGGTGTTAGCTGATACGAATGTCAGACAATGATGGTGATTGATTGCGAGACGAAAGAGGGACAGGAATACATGTAATAAGATATCGATATCAGTCCGGCGCGATATTTTCTACTCCGATACCGTAATGGACAACCGTCACTATTCAAATGGACATTATTTTCCCGCGGCTGACAAAGAAGATCTATCTCTCTTGTTAAAGAATTATTTTAAGTGCTTCTTCATCTCACCATAGAATTAAGTAGGCAGCCTTCTTCTGCCATTTGAAATCTAGTATCGCACATCAGATTCCTATTAGGGTAAATAAGATAGGACTTAAAACTAGGCAACACAGAAGTGGCTTTGATCTAATTTCAGGTAGCAGTCCAGTCATGGTTAATTATCTATGGGCTGTGGCATTCTTTAATTTAACTAATCGAGAGTAGTGTCAAAGTATCAGTTATTCTTTAAGTGAGATCGATACTTATGTCGTGCACCATAATGCAACACTATCTCAGGAATTGTTTGTGCCAACCCAAGTGCTACTTGGCACACAGCTTTAGAATATTGTCAACGTTAAAGCTGGGTGTGTCTGTGTGCCTGTGCGTGTGTGTGTGGCGGGGGGGGGGGACCGTGTGTGTGTGTGTGCGTGTGCATGAGAGCCGTCTGTGTGTGTCTTTGCCTCTCCATAAAATCGAAATAATCTTGATTCTTTCTCATGCAGGATAACTTTGACGTCACCATGTCTTCAAGCGTTACTGGTCGTGCGAATGATTTTTCTTTTTGGCTAACTGCATACTATAATGAAGTATTTCGGAGCTGGTGATATGACCGAGGGATGGTAATACTCACACATAGGTTTGTTTAAAAGTGTCTGGAGACTCATCACTAGTCGAAAGCTGCTACCGTATGCAGAGCATGTACACAAAACAGTATTTGAGTGAAGCTCCTTCACACATGGACCAACCTGGAAATACCTTATTGTAAATTATGTCATGATCTGCTTTAATGCCGTACGTCTGACTGTCACAGAGTGTGCTGAATTCGTTTGCATGTGGCTGTCTTTGTACTTCACGACCAATTGACATAAAACTTTGACATTTATCACCATTGATACAGTTGCTGTGAAGTTACACACCTAGTTTGAAATCAAATGTTTGTACATAAGCACACAATAGGCTTTTCCCGGATGTTAAATTTCGACACTTACAAGACAATCTGCTTTCAGACACCTCTGTTGATTATTATTTTTTTTTTTATTTGTGCCGGGTTTGTGCAGGTAGATCCGCAAAGGCGGAACAAAAATCAAATTTAAATTAAAAGGAAGGGGGGGGGGGGGTAGCGGTACCTATTTGTTTTCTTTTAACCATAAGTTATCTTAACGTATATCTGTGTAATTGGTAAGGGTTTTTTTTTTTCCGATTCAGAATATGCCATTGGAAATTTACCATCCTGTCTGGTTGCCGTGGAAACTGCAACCATCTCGGATTTTGCCCTGTTTTTCAAAACCTATCCAAAATGGGTTCCAAACTTTGTATGTCATTGTTAATATCCAATATGTAAAGAATGACAGAGGGGAATTGAAGCTTCATTGATAGCTGTTTCTTTAATAAGTTTTTGAAAATATCATGTATTATGTACGTTCAAAACTGACATTTTATTTCATTAAAAAAAAAATCTTTTCGCAGAATATATGGAAGGTACAGTAACAAACCTGTGTCATCTTTATTATGTCAAGGAAAATATGTGGCCCAAATATCGTGAAAATATGTTGGTAAGTTTTGGAGGAGATAGAGGAAAAAAAGGCAAAAGAACAAAGTTTTGAAAAAAAAAAAAAGAAAAACAAAAGCAAAATATTATGCCTCCAGAACAAATTGAAAAAAAAAACTGTACAATGGGCAAAATGCTCTTTTAAAAAAAATATTTATTTATTTATTTACTACTTTTCAGAGAAGATAGAGCAATAATATCTGACCCTGAAATTGGAGGCCCTCTCTATCATATGCCTTGGAGTGCTTCTTCTTAGGCTTCACTTGTCGCTTTGTTTTTCTTAAGCCTTTCAATCCAAGCAAAGAAAATAGGATTATCTCGGCTTTTAAAAGTTGCCAATTTTTGCTGAGAAATTTTGTGGTTAGAAATTTGGAATTTGGAAATTTTGCCCGGACAGCGGCACGCA
>JBCEWB010119959.1:0-11536 GCA_039654565.1 Peronia peronii | reverse complement strand
TATCTATCTGTCTATCTATCTATCTATCTATCTATCTATCTATCTATCTATCTATCTATCTATCTATCTATCTATGGCGTTTACAAAGTGCAGAGCCTTTTTAAAACAAGCAGGCGCATTATGATGCCTGTGGTTTGAACAGCCACTTCAATTAAAGTTAATCTTTGAATCTGATACTCTCACGATCTAGTATTTTACTTAACATCGAATGCTTATACAATGAGACTGAAATAAGATAAACTTAGCGTCATCACTAAACGTCACAAGAATGATAGTTGCCCAACAATTACATAATAATAATAATGCAATTCTGTGGCCTAACTGGAAGTGAGGACTTCCAACTTTAGAGAGGAAAAGCTTCTGCAAGATCCTTGGCAAAGACCGTATTATCAACTCGAAGGTCCTGATTAGTGTAGAGCAAGTTTTGGACAGCAAGAAGATCCGTCGTTCAATGGCACAAGAAGAAAAACGGAATGGCATGGTGCCGTTTAAACATCAACAGCACTGGCTAAAAAATGTACAAAGAGGCAGAAGCACAGGCAGACAGAGAAAGTGACGGGAGGAAGATATACCATCTCCAGAACGTCCGAAAGCCGGGAGGAATGGCAGCCAAATCTTCTGTGGCATTTCAAAGGTCTTCAAGACTCCGGGACAGAACAGGATAGGATGGGAATAGAGGATAGGATAGGATAGGATAGGATTGCAGTAGGGTAGGATAGGATGGCATATGTAAGGATAGGTAGGATAAGGTAATGTAGGATAGGGTAGGATAGGACAAGGTAGGATAAGTGGTATAGCATAGGATAGGATAGGATGGGATATGATGGGATAGGACAGGACAGGACAGTATAGGATAGGATAGGAGAGGAGAGGAGAGGATAGGGAGGGCTGGGAGTGTTAGGCACCAGATCTATTGTTCTGACGGTCCTATTTCATCTCGTATACGCACTGTCAGAAATCCTCGGGCACCCAACAGGCCTAATCAGTCACGAAAAGCGCTGCTTGGGGCGACGATAACTACGAAATGCTACTATTGCTACTGTGAGACTGTCACCACATTATGAGTGACATAAATATCGTACAGCAATTATTTGTACATGATAACGCTAGATAATTTTAAACCACCTGTACATATGTTTCAAACTGTTCTGAACCATTTATAATATTATAGTCTAGTAAAGCTCAAATCAGTTCACAGACAAAATGACAGACAAGCAGACCAGAAAGACAGACAGGCAGACAGACAAAAGGTTGACAGACAGATAGGTAAGCAAGCAAGCAAGCAGACAGGCAAACAAACATAGTGTGACAAAAGTGAATCTTGGGTTTTAATATGATTTTCATGGGTCAAGAAGATGTTCTTTCTTTGTAGCATGTAAATTTAAGTGTTTTTCTATCAATTTTTTTTCTGAGCAGAGCATTCAAGAAAAGGACGGACGTGATTACAAAATTGCTCTCAATTTAGTGAAATTTTGAAAATATCTGTACTAAGCACATTAAACACAAATTGAAGGGCAGAATTCAGCAAGAAAACGACTTTCATAAATATTGTAGTTCTGAAACACCATGCCGACGATTTACATCTATTATATACTGTTATGCACATGACACACAGCAAACTGGTATGATAATGTGAAAAAAAGAAAAATGGTAACTGTGTTTGTCTACTACGGCTTTCCCATTAATAATATCGGTTCATAAATACACATATTGGTGTATCCATGGGCATCTCCAGATTTCATAAACATTATCTTGGACTTTAGCACGCAAGCTGTGAAACATATTACATGTTAAAGAACCCTTAGCAGTTAAAAACTGGATGAAGAGTAGATGGAGATGCCGCTGTCCGGGCAAATTTCCGAATTCCAAATTTCTACCCACAAACATTCTTTTCATAAAAACAGGGCAGGCACTTCGAGTCGAGATCATACTACTTTATTAGGATTGAAAGGCTTCAGAATAAAAAATGTTCTGGTATTGAAAACGAAATGGATTGTTACTATTACAAGTTCACTGTTGTCGACACTGATGTACTCATATCAACAATACGATATCACTTTACTATTCTTTATCTATGTTTTCCCATTTGATTTAATCTGACAAGAATGTACTATTCATATTTTATCCAATCTTATTATTACATCACCCGTATAATCTAGTTCAACTTGCATTTTATCATATTCCGTCTTATCTGAAGTAATTATGATCCCACTTGTCGTTTACTATCTGACTTATTTTATCCTCATAATTATCTGATACTATCGTATCCGATCCATATTATCTGATCAAGCCGACTTTATGTTACCTTTGCTTATTGTCCCTGATTTACGAGAATGGCATATGTCAGACTTAGCCAAAATGCAAACTGATCTTTCTTGGCATGAGAGCAAATGAGGTAATCTCATGCGCAGATTCATGTAGCAATCCAATACAATTTAATGGCATAATTCGTCAAATAAGTTGGGCTATAGTTCTTCTCAATATCTCAAAAGCGCTGAAAATGGCCAATGGGAAAGGGTAATGACGTTATCATTTTGTCTCATCTATTGTCTGTCATAATTATAGCTTATCATCTTCTTGATAGATCTTGGAGATTCTGATTTTACACTACCTCACCATCTAGTTGATCGCATTTACCTTCTTATCTGGTCTGATTTAATCTTATCTTACCATTCTAACACCAAGAAATACTCACCCCATCACGTGGGCTCCAGATCTTGAAGTCTTCCCCTTCCTTAGAGGAGCCCGATCTCATGGATGGGCTGGTACCCCTCAGCCTTGTGATAGCGCTGTCCACTGGGCGTCGGGGCTGCTGGTCCCGCATCTTTCAGGGGTGTTCTTCACCACCTTTGTCTTGGTGGCGATTTTACTATATCTTAACAGCTTTGTCTTGGTGGCGTCCTTGGTGTATCTTAACTGCTTTGTCTTGATGGGACACTCGGCGTATCTAAATAGCTATGTCTTGAGGGATTAACTGACGTATTCCAACACTTTTATTTCGATGACACCGTTTGCGTATCTCCACAGCTTTGTTTTGGTAGGACCTTTGGCGTATCGCAACAACCTTGTCTTATTAAGCTCTTGGAACTTTATATCACTTCAATTCCAGATCTTTTGAAATTAAATTATTTCATTTCCTGAAATATTTTGTTCAAGTTCAATTTATTTTCCACTTCTCTCATTTACCGTTTTCTAACTAGGGAAAATATCTCACAACTTTCTGTTATCTTTGAGTTCTAGATTGTTGGTCTGTTCCGTGCTAATTATCCCTCTAGGATTTTCGTTTCCTTTCCCTGAGAAGAAAGCAAAGTCAGACAACTATTACTTGTTCAAGTTATGGAACTGAAGTCACTCCACTTGATGTAGTTTATTGTTCATCTATGCATTGGCCCTTGCTTCCCGTTCTATTCACTCGCCCGCGAGCTTGACAAATACGTTCTCATGATAATAGAAAGATGATGAGAGGATCAGTGATCACGATATAGCACACACCCCCTAGGTGAATGTTTCAAAAGTTAATAAAGCAGTCGGCACAATAAAGATAGGGTACACATCAAATCACTCTGTCCGTTTTCAGTCAAAATGTAAACAGAAACATTAACAGTTTGCAAAGTTCCGACACTTCAGTAACTCCAGAAATTTTGATAACTGGTGAAAAAAGGGAAACGTCCAACAGTATTCTCTTTGAGCAAGAGAACTTGAAACATCAGATTTGTCTACTGGTCGTTCGTCCTTCGAAAATTGGGAAAGACTTGCTTTTCTCTGAACAATCTATTGCCCTACGTATTGCTGGTCTGCACTGACAAAAATATGGACAGTTTACTATTTTTGCACATTCAAATAGCTTTTGTGTATTCCATGTCAGATGTAGAATCGAAATTGTCAAACAGAATTTTCTATAGACAGGAAATGTAAACACCAGCGTTGTCTATTGATTGTTCACTCTCTCTCTATAAAAAAAAAAAAAAAAGAAAAGAAAAGAACGACTTAGTTTTCTATCTCCGAGTTATTAATCAACGCCTCGACGGATTGCTGTGCTACAGAAACGGACGCATTAACAACTGCACTACGTTTTGCACACCTGAATACCGTTTATCATTCTTTGATTTCTTTGAAAAAAAAATTGGAAATGAGCGTTGGCAGTCTTGCAGACTTCCATTCTAAGAGTAGATTGCCATATATGAAAACATGCAGAACCACGTATTAAATATCATTAACGTCAGGGTCGCAGAGTCCTATCTATTCCTATTATAACTCGGCTATTATGGATGGGTTACTAAAAATTCTTCATCTTTTTTCCTTGTTGAATGTGACCATATAAATATCGATTTTTTTTTCACTCATAGACTGCCATACATGAAAACATGCAGAAGGACGCATTAAATATCATTAACATCAAGGACGCAGAATCCGATTAATATTACAACTCGGCTATTATGGATGGTCACTAAAAATTCATCTTTTTCACTTTTTGAAAATAATTATATCTATCGATTTTTTTTTCACTCATACTGTTGTTCGTTTCAGTTTTTTACAATTATCAGATTGTATAATTTATATCGTGCAACTTAGCAAAAGCACAGCTCTTCATCCATGTCCCTTTGCTCTTACTCCTATCTAATTAGAGCCCGTCTCTCTGGAAATCAGGATTGGCAGTAAGGCTATAAACGGGAATCTCCTATACAGGCGTCTCCAACAAAATGATACAGCTGCTCCCGACAAACGGTAAATCGGATGGAATCCCGCTTGCACAACTGTTGAATATGGATGATGTATCAGCGATAGAGACTGAGCCAGTTGAATAAATTATTTTCAATCTATAGCTCTAAACTTGTTTTTGTTGTTGTTTTTTTTTTTTTAAATCATTCGCAGTCACCATCTCAAAATTTGCTAGGTCTACGCGCAAACCACCTGGATTAAGCGAGTGTTCACTGTTCTGTCTTTTTTTTTTATAACTCCCCCATCCTTTCATTCCCGTCTTATGTGCTTTGACCTTGACCTAAGCCGATCCGTTTAGTCCGTGTAAACTGCAAACACCATTATCGTTTGAGATTTTTTTAGCAAGACTGGGAAAACCAGTCACCATGCGAAATTTTCAAAGAGAGCAGTACATTGTCATGTCACTTACCCTACGTCTCTATGGACATAGTAGTGCGTACAAGAAACAACACGAACAAGCGTGAAAAATCGGGTCGTGTCGTGTCGTTCCCGTCTGTGAGGGGACACGGTCTTAAGGAAAGGTGCAGGTCTTGAGAGTGATTTTTTGAATGCTTGAACTAGGAAGATTTTAAGCTTCAAATTCGAATTCAGCTTGTCCAAATTAAAGGAAAAGTAAGGAAAAATGTTTTGTTGTCCGGTTGCAATGACAACGCCGCCGTCTTGTACTTTGTGTCTTGAAAACTAGCTATTTTCAGGAGCCTGGGGCTCCTAGAGTATTCAATGTAATCGTTTGGAATTTGGCCCAGTAATAAACTAGCTCTACGTAAAAAATATACGCATTTGGTTTATAGATATGTGCCATATGATATAACGTTTGCATTGATTTTTTGAAATATGTCTCGCAGCCAGTCGAAATGAGACGTAAGTCGCTGAGCTAGAACCGAGAAATCGGGCTTTGAATGAGGGGGGAGGGGGGGGGCAGATATCGATTTTTTTTTTAATTGCAAAAATCGAAAGTGCATTCATTTCTGAACAATAAATATCGGCCTCACCCTCGATTTATAAATATTTCTTCATTAAAATCGGATTTTTGTGAGGTAGGTATGTAGCTTTATGCGTTCGACCTTTCATTTGAACTCGATTTTCTCCGAATTTCTTTTATTGCTGGGAGGAATAAAGCTAGCTCAAGACTTTTTCACCAGCTGAGGGGGTATGAAATAAGCTTTCACATGATACCAAAAATCCATATGGTGAAAAATCGACATACGTCTCATTTTGACTGGCTGCGAGACAAATGTCCTTCATGATCTTCGTCCGCGAAGCTAAGCCAACAGTAATAATAATTAACAACATGATTCGAAGGGTATTCATGAATGGTGAATAACATGCAAAATTGTTTGCAAACTTAGTGCTAGCTGTCAGACGTTTGAATCAGCTAGACTATAAACTGAAAAAAAAAAGGGGCCAGCCCCGAATCTTCATTTTGCCAGATGTTCACGTGACAGCTGAACTCAGATTGAAAACATTGGCGCAAAATGTCGGATCTTTGATGAATGGTTAGTGACTCCATTTTTGTTTTTGCCCTCTTAATTATTGTTCGTGCAATAACCGGCTGCACGACAACGAACCTTAACGTATGAATATTGTTCGCCACCAAGGTGCTTGTTTGCCACACAGTTAAGTTCCACTATGTAAACAAAGAGATTGCGTGCCTCCCATCACGTGACAACTCATGTTACACAGACGGAGCACTCACTACCATCACGTGACTACTGCGAGATGCAGAACTAATCCATTATACTGTATCATTTAGTTTTCCCTCCCCGTCTTCCCCTTCCCAAGCTTCCCCCCCCCCCCTTTTCCTCTGATTCTTTTCTTCAACTCTGAAGAAAATGTGACCACTGGCGTTCAGAAAAAAAATCCCTGGAGTAATCGTTTTTATTTTTATTGTCCTGACTTTCTTATCGTCTCCATTCTTTGTTGTCTTTATTTCATTTTTATATTTCTTATTTTTACCCACTTAACTTTCCTGTGTTTATTCTTCGACGACTTTTTTTTATAATTTGCTAATGCGTTATTTTTCTTCTATTGTGTCTTATTTTAATTATTACATGTTAACAAATGTATGAGTCAGGAAAAAATGGTTTCGGATAAGCGATAGATTTAATAAAGCGATTTAGAGATATCTGAGCTGACAATAAAGCATTCCGGCTGACCTATGATATCTTCTTCACGAATACGAATTGACTCACTGCTTCTGTGATACCAGTCTTTAGCAAATAATAGTTAATTGGGCGGCCGAAAGACAAAATTGCAGATTTTAAAATATCAAAAAGTTAACTCATTATGTCCTCTAAGTTACAAGTAACTGGAGATGGTCATTAGGCGCCATTTCTTTTTTTTTTTCTTTTAAGGCTCGTCGTATCACTGCGAACGATTGCGTTAGCTCGCTTTAGCTTTTAACAAGAACAGGAGTCCCTATGAATTAATGCGCCAGTGAAAAAAAACAAAACAAAAAACTTCAAAGCCTTTAATACAAATTGGCTCACGCATCCAACATCCGTAACACGATTCCCGGAATATTAAATTGAGTAAACAAATGATCAGTTAGATTTTAAAATGGCATCAAATTTGATTCTCTGTCTTCTCTGGTTCCAGAGATATTACATCCAAAGGTGTATAGATACATTTTTCCGCCACGACCTCCTTAATGGATCGATATAAATGGGCTCACTGTATTCATCATCCCAAACATGATCCCTGAAATGTTAAATGTGCAATAAAAGTACAAAATTTCAGGCTGTTCAAATCTGTTTCTTTATCTCCTCTGGTTCCAGAGATATGTGCAACTGAAGATGTTCGCGAAACCCTATTTCTCATTAATTCGATTAACTTATCGAATTAAGACGTTTTCCATCAATTAAGTTAGCAGTGGTAAACGCCTGTGTAGAGTTGATACAAATTGGTTCTCTATAGCTATCATCTCCGACATGACAATGAAATGTCAAAGTGCATTAAAAAGACACCCTTTGAAGCTTGAAAATTTGTAACTTTGACTCTTTTTCTGCTGGTCCCAGTGTTGTGTAGTTCACTTCGACCGATACAGTTGTTCTTACTAGATATGATCTGTCACAGTTAACTGCAGTAAAAAGGAGAAACTTTCAGACTTCGAACTGGCATCAACTTTGACTTTCTGTCTCTTTCTTTTACAGTTCATGAGCTATATAAGACTGACGAATCTAAGAAAACGCTGTTTCCTTTGGTTTTTAATTTGATGATGCTCCTTGCATTCGTTTAATATAAGATAGTATTACATAAAAAGACGAATTAAAGAGGGAGCGGAAAGGAGTTGTGGAGAGAGGAGGAAGAGGGGGAGGGGGGGATAGGAGGGAGGAGAAAACAAAATTCAGCGATAGAAGGAACATTGCGATATAAGAATACAGAAACATCTTTTTTTCCCTTGTTTTATAAACCCGAAATGCGCAAGAAATGCACACGTTAATCATCCAGGTATGTTGACCATCGAGAAATTGGAAGGAGAGAACAATGCAAGCATAGGTAGAGAAGAGGGTCCAATGAAAATATGCAGACAAGAATACTGAACGAAATTAGATCTCATACATAAACAAAGATTCAGCCTAAAAATTCGACAGAAAGCAACTTACAAAGATCACATAGAGAAAAGCAAAGCAAAACAAACACGGGGAGAAGAGAAAGAGCGAGGAGGAAGAAGGAAAAGAGTGATTAAGAAATAAACCTGAGATAGCCCTAATAATTAGAGTAACAGAGTCGTCGAAAACATTTTTTAAATGCATAAAGGAAACATAAATAAGGGAAATAAATGCAAGTCTCACCAGCCATCTATTCTTTCTCATCACCTGGTTTTCAACTTGGCAGGCTTTGATTTAAACACAAGTGATGATGGATCTGAGCCGGACAGAACTCCACTTCACCCCAGCGACGAAGAGGTTCTTTTTTTTTTTTTTTTAATAGGACATCTAATTGATCATTACAACTAACATGCTAGAACTCGATCATGGTCTTTGTTATTATACAGGTTAGTCAATGAAAACAACACGGAAGCCCAAATATCCAGGCAACAGTTTTAATAAAGGTAAATTATATTTCAGTTTATCTTGTTCCTTAATTCTTGATTCATTGTTTTGGAGCATAGTAAGAGACTGGATTCGAAGATGTACCGCATGGTCTTGATTTCCTATATGAGCAGACGCTGCTGGAGGCACACATTTAAAGAAAATGTCCATAAAATCCACAGAAGGAATTGATAATCGTGTTTATTTTTTTTAAACAATAAATTAGTGTTGTCTCATTCATTAAGCATAAAACAAACAAAGAAGCAAATGCAAAACCTTTCCCACTCATTCTCAGAACGCGAGGTCTGTTAAAACTTGTATAACATAACCATAATAGTTTGGGAACAAAGACGAATGTTAGAAGTCTTTGGGTTGAGTTACGCAATTCGTCAATACCATTCGAGCGGGAAATAGCACGGTCCATTTCTATGCAGTCAATAAATGTTTTACATTGTTCATTCTGCTTCAAAGAAAAGGCACTTTTTGGGGCCGGCTTTTGGCAAGGAAATGAAACACTTGGGGAGGGGGGGGGGGAGGGAGGGAGGAGGAAGGGGATGGCGTTCTCTCCCAAATTCATTCCCTTTGCTCTCGTAAAATCCGTCGGAAGAAACAGATTATGGCATACCCATCGCGATCATTTAATGCGAATCTTGAAGTTTCGTTAATTTATTATTATTGCCAAATATTCAGTTCTATATTTTGTTCAGTCTAGTGAGACTACGGACATCCCAGGGACAACAACATAATATACTATACAAATTATACAATTTAACCTTGAAACGGAAAAGAAGAATGGGTAACAGTTGCTGATTCCTACTCGTTTCCCCTTCTTTCTCTCCTTTCGCTTCAAATCTATTACCTGTTCAAACCACTATGAGTATATGTTACCTTTAGCCTCCCATGTTAGTAAGGCTAGAGAGAGAAAAGAATTAAATAATAATAATAATAATAATAATAACTGATACCAAAGAAAGTACAGTAAAACTCGAGATCACTCGTTCTAACTCGAGTTGTGGATCTCCTATAACATCTTTGACTGGCACGGTACTATAAAAAAAAAAAAAAATACAAACTCACGTTAAACTGGTGAAACAACATGTGGACAAAAAAGCCAAACTGAAGTGATTAATTATATAATATAATAATAATGCGGACAAAAATCCACTTCAATATTTGAGCATACATAAACAAACAAACAAAATAATAAAACCAAATTAAAACAGGTAACGCCCAGGCACTCATATATACACACAAAGAGTCTCTCCTTTTATCACTCACATACTCACACACATAGTTATAATCTGAGGGCGTGTGCTCATTACAAAAATGGTTAGGAGACATATCGTACTCAGTGAAAAGACAATCAAACAATTATATCGGACTGATGTGAAACATGTGCACATTTATTAGCAATAATGAAAACACTCAGCGTTCTCCAGTCGGAAGCGACATCTTTGTTGCAATGTGGCAGGTGGGTCATCAGGTACAAGAAAATACTTCCAGTAGTACGCTTTTGTCTCTCTCATCCATTCTCTTAACGACAATAAAATTGTTTTAATTTTACAATTTCCAAAAAAAAAAAAAAAAAAGTTATCCTCCGGTTCAATACGTCAGTGTCAAAACCGCAAACTATCAATCAAAATGTCAAAATCTTATTATGTCTTTAATCCGTGAATCTAATACATGTAGTAAAAGACAAAACTTTACTTCAGAGACTTGGATGGCAACAGTCAATCTTTAGTCTGCCTTATCGCTCCCCACTGACTTGCTTTCTTAATATACAAACATTAGGTAACTTAAGAATAATTAGCTTAGACAGGAATGCAGTATTTGGCATGGACTGTATTCATCAAGCTAAGTGCTTGAATGAGACAAAAAGCAGAGCTGCTATTCAAGACTGTTTACGTGATGGTTAAAGTACCTACCAAAGAAGTGAAAATAGCAAGGGAGTCAGGAGAAAGATACCAAAATCGTGTTGCACTACGATACAAGGTCGAATTATTATTGGACAGAAAAGATGTAAAAATGTCTTCATGTTCTAACTACATTTATTGATCTATTTACAGGTCTTACTATGTATCTAACTACTTATTTCAATTTCCCATTTAACTTTTTTATCTACCCATCCCATCAGTCTAACAACTTAATATTTATTTTTAATCTGTCTGTCTACTTATCGGCCTGTCTGCATCCCTCCTCATCGACATACGAGATATGCGATCTCGTAGCACCTATAATTGATTAACATCTACAGGGATGGCCAGAAGGTCCCAGGACAGTGATTGGTGATAAAGAAATGAACTTATCGGACAAATTTTCATTTTTTTTTTTAAATTAAAAAAATCTAACAACAACACGTTTCAACAAAAAAACCCATCTTAGTTAACAACACAAATAAAAACAACTTACAACAAGGCACAAAAATCAGGGTGGCTCCAAAAAATACATAATATGATATTAATGTCCTGGGGCTTTTCAGCCAATCCGTATAGCATTCATCCTCCTTCCAACCTACCTCTCATCTGCCATTCTAGTTCCTTACTTGTCCTTATACATTACAAATCCATCCATCCATTCATCCATCCATCTATCTATCTATCCATCCATCCATTTATCCATCCATCCACCCATCCATCCATCCATCCACCCATTCATCCCATCCATCCATCCATCTATCCATCTATCCAACACATTCATGTGGCCCTATCTATCTCTCTCTCTATCTCTCTCTCTCTCTCTCTCTCTATCTATCTATCTATCTATCTATCTATCTATCTATCTAT